>DWEI01001835.1:0-15637 GCA_018245875.1 Mysoria ambigua
CGCCCGGGGGAGCTCGATGGATATGTGGGGGTCCTGGGCAGATCCAGACTACCCACTAAAACCTGACGGTGTGCCACGCTGGCATTATGGGTGGGCCACGAGAACTGTACATTCGCACGACATTCGCGACCCACCCTGAATATCCTCGATCATATCAACCTTAACCCAAAGCGCATCAACAAGACCGTATTCGACCTACCCTAATATTATTGTAACATTTCTGAATAGAACTATATTACATAATTGTCACTACGTCAACAGACAAATTCAGACCGTTTCGTAACACCGTACAAAGGTTTCATGTGTCCATTGTTTATGTATGCAGATACATTTGATGGAATAATTAATCCACTGATATCCAATACCGAGTCATATAAATACATATAAGTCATAGAAGTACATATAAGAATACCAGGTATTTTGAATGTTTCCAAATCATTGTTTCCAACTTAATATTTTTTACAAATATTGAGCCAGACACTTTCCGTCCATGTACGAGGTGGTAATAATCCCAAAGACAAAATCTATGGAGGTTATTCCACAAACTTTAACATTTTTCCTTTTTTATTCTTTATTGCATGTTTTAGGTGGAAGCGTTGTTAAAACGCTGCTGCAGCTCGTGACCCAAGATATCCGCTATAAACTCTTAACATAACATAAAGAACGACCTATGCGGCAAACAGTCGTTGCAATAAAGACACATCGGAGTAAATTGTCTTGTAACTTATTACGCGACCCGGCGACGCGTCACGCGCGGCGCCCGTATGAGGAATCCTAATGGGGGTTTTAACGTTTTCCTGGAAAAGAACACGTCTCCTTTCTTCCGTACGAACTCTACTCAAACACGAGTAATGGATTTCGACCACCGCCGTTGCTTCATTTAATTTCTATCTTGCCCGTACATGCCCCGTTAACGGGTGGTAAGGAGACGTGCGAATAAGAATGTTGTTCTTCATGCGTGTACGGTTTGAATTTGTCGCATCCGGACCAGCTTAGCGTATCATGGAAATAAAAATATTTTCGCTTTTTCATTTCAATCTAATTACTTAACTGTGTTATTAATGGTCATCACAGAACAATAGAAAAATTTATTCTATTTCATAGAATTAATAAAAATGAACTCAACGGACTTATAAAAACGAACTAAAGATATATACAGTAATTAATATCTGCGTAGTTAACTTGGTGCTTGTTATACCAATTACCTTATTTTATCGTTTTGCTTGATTTTCTAATATAATTTTTTACATATCGTTTTACTTTCAATCAATAGTGCAGTGACTAGTCCATGGTAGAGAACATGATTTTCAACAGCATTTTATTATTAATGTATGCAGTTCATACATTCAAAAATATACCACGTTATGTATTCCCTCTACATATTATGGTCGAGGCATTTTTATACCGAACATTGTACTGTAAGAAGAATTGTCCTCTGGTACAATAATTTTAATGCATTTCTGGAAAAGAATAGGCTTCCCGCATAGTTGTCGCAGATGGAGAAGTCGTATCAAGGATTCGTCGTATTCTTACGAACGCAGACCTTGTCGGGAATTGACAACTTGGGACATACTAGCATGTTAATAAGCAAACCGTTGAAGATTTTTGTAAAGAAGGATATAAGGAGGTTATTTTTTTAATCTGTATTTATTGTTCATCAATTTTTGGGTTAAAAACCAACGAGATCAATCATATAATACATGAAAAAACCCTTTGGGTAGAACTTCCATATATACTAAGTGTTCACGATTAAAAGACAGTTTTACCCTTTTCCATAACTTAACAATGCAAAACCTCTGAGCAATTTGGTGAAAGGAAGAGTATTACTCACACACACATATTTCTTATAAATGTATATTTATTTACATTCATGTAATATTTTGGTGAGCTCTTGTCGAGCAGCTCATAATATTGTTACGTTGAAACCATCTATATCATCAAAGTAGTGCTGGCTGTGTTATTTTCATGTGCTTCATATCTTGAGATTTCTTCACATCTCACGCACGCCGCAAGTGTGTGGAATCTAAATAGTGTTTTTCCTTGCAGTTGGCGCCAATTGCCATTCGTTTTAGTATTTAGACATTCTGCATGCTCTTTCGAAGCAATGATGGAACTTTTGCCATTTCTGAACTTGTAATCAGGTTCGATTCGTTGATACACATGTCTAGATGATGTCTTTAGATGATGTCATGAATGCTAACTTTAAGCATTAAATAAGTAGTTAAGTTTATTCTAAGGCGTTCAGTGAATACATCGTGAGGAAAACGACGTGTTGCATAATTTCCTAAATTATATTTTTTGAATTGGTAAGCCATTTGAAATTTATAAACCCAGGTACGACCATGTTAAACTATTGCATGGTAAACATTTTTTTATATAAGTACGACTTTAACAAAAGGACTGTTACCATCATCACAATAATCTCAACGTGATAATAAATTATTATTTTACTGTATAAGAATATGTTAATAAATTTTAGCTAAATAAATATTACGTCACACATGTAATCCCCTAGGAAGCCCTCTTTATATATAGATAGGTAGTATTCGTGTAAATATTCAACAATTTTACAGTGATTTTACTCGAAATGTCTGTTACTGATGTAATCTGCATTGTATACTTTTACTTCACCTAATTTTATAACAATAACTTGATAGTCCCTAACTATATATTTCGAGTAAGGACAAACAATAAATGCTTAATATGTCTGCTGTGATATGCGACCAACAACAAATATAAGTGTATGTGGATTCCAGCTTTTTCAGGCATTTTGTAACTAAAAAGTCAAGCGCTGTGCTCTTATAAAGAATACAAAATGGTGTCTCTCCGTGCATTTTCTGCTGAGCCTTTTAACTTAGTATTCATACCTTCTGCTTCCTCTAGCGTTATGTGGAATTTCAGAAGGTTCTGGAAAGGTGTATGAAATCGAACTATAAGTAGTGGGCATTGAATGTTAAGTAATACATTAGTCATGTTACTAATAGATTTTTAATATTAATTGTGCTGATGTGCTAGGCTGCCTCGTTAGTCATGTTGGTTGCAACTGCAACTGCCGATCAGGAGGTCCTGGGTTTAATTACCGGATTATGTGCCCGGTGTATGTCAGCAAACTCACCACCTATTCCATATTGGGACGTAATTGGTAACGTAATTGGTGCCAAGTGATATTGTTATACGATCCACTGCCTACCTCTTCGGGGATTACAGGCATGATATTACAGATTCTTCTACTTTAAAACTGTGTATATAAGTACGACGTCTAAATTTCTTTATATATTAACGGAGTTCTCGTGCTGTTGGTATATTGCGATAAAAATAAATACAAATAGATAATCACAAATATTACTGTTAGTTGAATACTTTTTTTTTTTTTTTAATAGTAGAATGATTAGTTACATGTTAATATACAATGTATATATAGGGGGTATACCGAAATTCTGTGAAATTTCCAATTTTAATTAAATCATGGTTTCTAGTACTTCGTAGTCGCCGTTAAATAATATAAATATTTTTCGAAATGTTCTCCGCAGTCTTACTTATATCCAGCTGTACTAGATGGAGCGGTTTTCTTTCGCATATCACGCGCGCCGCTCGTATGAGGAATTCAAATGGGGTTTTTCCTTGCAATTTGCGCGGGAGCCGTTCGGCTTAGTGTTCAGACCCTCTTTGCGTAGAATAATGGTAGCTTTGTACTGCACAGCGAAACTTTAAAAAAGTTAGAATAATAAAAAAAATTGTGTACAATTCCTATAACTTTTGCCGCGTATCCATTTCAGAGTGCCGTTTAATGATTTGTTAATAATTCAATGCGTTAGTTCAATTGTTTCTGTCAAATATTTATATTATTACTACACATGTGTACTTTCCCGTATATTAATTAGTACTACCGTACTATTGCTCACCCGACACTGTGATCCAAAATATGGAAAGGGTATTCACTAAATTTTATAGATATTATATGAACTTTAATTAAATTACAACACAAGAAAGATAAATTTAGCGTCCTTTTATGAGCATAATCTATGTATATTATTATTTTGTATACTCAACTCAAAATATGCCGTGCTGAAACAATCACAGCAAAGGTTCATTTATACGAACGAACCCCACTATGTGTTACATTATTATTGTATATGTTTCTGCTCTAAATTACGACGAAAGCTTTATTGTGTACGAGTTTCCTCTGTGTCAACGCTTCAAAGTTTTAATAAGACTCTCACATTAAAATTATAAAGGTTACGCCGTGTTCAATTATAATTAAAACCTAATATTAAATGAATACTCATAAAAGCTGTATTTATTATTTTTTCCTATATTTACTTACGTTAGTTGGTCAGTACGATCTAGTTGTTTTAGATTCAATCAAATGTTGAATTTACGCTTTGAAACCATAGGTTTTCAAGTGAATTACTGCTCTTATAAATTCAAATATAATTAAAACCTGGACATACAGTTCCGCTATGATTTAAGTAACTAAATTTGTATTCTTATTCATTTTAGGGATTCACATTTTAGGAATTCATATTTTAGGGCGGTTTACTTAAAATTCAACTTAGCGATATTTTCAATGTCCCCTATATAATATAATTTATTAATGTATAGTGTTTTTATAATATCACATCTCTAACTAGTCTTTTTGTTTCAGCACCAAATGAATCAAACTCCGGTACCGGTGAAGCAGCCACAATCAATCTTGAAGGACCCATCTCGACACAAATATGGCAATCAGTACGGCAGCCCGATTTCGACCAGTACGCCCCAAAACTCCAGTCAGATACTAACAGTACAAAATCTGACATCAGACGTGCCCCAGTACGGGACAATTAGAAAAGAGAACAAGAAACAAAACGTGACTATAGACGAGTCTTTTAATAAACGCAGTGAAACGCACGTTGTTTAAACACGACGTGACATTGAAGCGCGAAAGTATTAAAGTCGCGCGCGACCGAACAAAAGTGACAGACAATCTTGTGAATTGAAAACGAACTCTAATGTGACAGCAGTGTAAAGTGTACAATTGTGCATATTGTAACAATCGAATTGTAAATACGTGGACTAGTTAAAATTTTAGATAGATTTAAATAAAAATTCATTGATTGTGATATACCAATGAACGAACTTTTGATGGAGTGTGTCCAGAATTTAGATAGAATTGTGTAATGTAAGGTGATTATTGAACTAGCCCAAAGTCATTAATCATTAAAATGGGGCTAATGTCTGGTTGTAACGATATTGTTTGACTGACTTATCAATATTGATTAATTGTAATTAATTTAGGCGATACGTCCAAAAGACACTTTTATTACGATAAACGCTCAGGTTAATTGTAATAAAGTCATAGATTGAAATGAATGGTGAGGATAAATTATTTACGATCCAACGGACATTTGACGATATTTATGATACGATACAAATCTTAACTAACATTGATTTTAATCGGTGTTATGAATATAAGTAAATATTTTATTAAATTTTCGAGCATTTAATGCTCGCGCCGTTTTTGTAAACAATTCTGTTGTGTCAAAAAATATTGTAAGGAATTAATCTTAGGTTTTCGATTTCCGTAATTTGAGTGAACAAATTCCCGTTATACGGAATTTGTGCCTCGCTCGGCTAGTATTAATGCAATCGTCTTTAGACAGTGTTTTAAAATAACAACAATTGTCATTTAAATTATTTTAAATAGATTAAATCACTTTAAATTTGAAACTAATATAATAATATAATGAAAAGTTATATCTAACTCTGTTCGGTTCAATCTATGACTATAACTCTAAGTAACTATAATTATTAAAAATATTCTTGTAATTTCCTCTATAAATCGTTTGCCGATTAAAATTTTTGATTCCCATGAAGGATCTCTTTTTTATTACGTTTTTTTATGAATATTCTCAGTGTAATTATATGTACGATACTGTGAGAGAAATCGTCTCAAGTATGTTGTTGCAAATAGAATTTTTAATATTATCTTTTACAAAATTTATTGGGAAAATTTTGAATTTTGCCCCAACGGTTATAGCCGTCGTTTGTTTTAAGAATTGTTCTCAAATATTGCATTTGTTGTATAATATAAATTACTGTTTCTTCGATTCATGACTGTACGGCTCTGAAATTTAATCTTACTTTTAAGTAGCCTTTTTACAATTATAAAACAATATTTTACATTGATTTGTTTGACCATATCAACTGATTATAGAATTTTATTGGAATCACATTGAAACGTATAATATAAGGCAAATGAATCGCCGTTTTATTTTGTTAAACGTATAATTTCGTTTGATATTCATTTATTTCCTTATAATTGAATTAATATAATTAATTACTCCGCATTAATTACACGCAGTTTTCAGTGGAGGAACCGCATACTAATAATTAAAATTAAATTGGTATTAAAATGTAAATTTTATATTACATTTCGTCGCATTTCAATGTAAATAATACAATACTCAGATTGAACTGACAATAATAATAAGTTCTTAATTAATTATATTAATTTATATACTCCGCTTACATTGATTGTAAATACATCACATATAATTTTAATTTTTATAATTAATTAAATAGCTTTTTAAACCACCCAAATTTTAATCGGTTTTAATAGAGATACCAAAGTTTTATTAATTTTATTTTTAAGTTATTAGCTACTTACTTTATATTATTATGTTTCTTTTTTCGATATTGTAACAATATTTACGTCTTATTTGATTTAATTATGTAGAGACGGACGAACTGCAACAATTCATCAATCATTATGGAAAATTCAAAATTCCATCCAATGACGTAATACGACTTATATTAATTACAGATGGAACATATTTACTGTTACATTTCGAATTTAAATAAAAAAGATTAATATAATTTATTTTTTTTGTTTTATTATACTTTCACCTTTTCACCTTATTTTTAAATGGTACAATTATTAAGTACATATCAATTAAATTAACATTAATTTTATGGTTGATTAATAAACCATTAAATGACCATAAATACCGTAAAACTAAACTTGGTGTGGCGAATAGGCTTCGTATTTCTTTTTTTTTGCGATACCATTATATAGACGACATCGTAGCTGTGGTATACGTCCTTCTACATTAAAATATATAATAAATTTAGTGAATATTCAAACCGTGCCTTATAATTTTACGCCATTTTGAAATTAAAATATCACTTAAGATATTGCCAAAATTTCACTTAACCTTAACGTTAACACGAACTTCTTTTTAGACGGTAAGATAGTAAAATTAGTTATAAATTTCTCCCACACTTCATTGATTTTTTATTTTCATTATTTTTTATTTGAATTTTAACAAAAATTTATATTTTAATTTTATATAGACTAATATAGAAGACTGAATTTGTTTCTAAAAAGAACTTTTTTGATGAATATGCTTTGAGATATTTTTTAGATATTTTACTCCGAATATTATTGCGTAGACAAGATTGTCTTTGCCTAATGACTGCCGTTTTTTTTCATTAACTAGTAATTAATTTTGCTCATAACTTATTAATTATTAGATTGTAACTAAATCGTCTCTCTATACAATTAATGTTTGTAATTAATGAATTCTTTATCATTAATTTTAGATAAGTCATTAATTTTTTCCGTTGCGTTATTGTTTTCATAAACCTACACAAGCTTAGTTAGTCGTCTCATAGAAGACTTTAAAACTTACAATTATTTTATTTTTAAAACATGTATCTCATCGTCGGGATATACAGTTTAAACAGAGTTACATTAGTACTTATCATATGAGTAATCATTTAGAAGTATGAATAGAAATATTGGGTTTTAATATTACTTTGACTCCCTATCCCGTAAGCGATCCAGCGCGATGGTGTAATAATAATCAAAGATTTTATTCTTTTAATTTTGTACAACATAGATAAAATCATAACGATAAAAAAACATTTCCTGTTTTGTACAACAATATCCTACTTTCGTAGTAACGTTCTGTTTTCCATTTATCACCACCTCGTACTTCGCTTCATTCAGACGTTACAAGTCATTTCATGCACACTGTAGTTGCTGTATTCATTTCTAAATAACGCTCGTTCACAAATACGTTTTGATATTGCTTTTTCCAAAACTTTTCTTAGAGATAAAAATGCCGAAATCGAAAGTAACGTTAAAAATGCCAAAATCAAAATTCAACGAGATTTTATTCCGAGTTTGAGACGACTAAACTAGGCTCAGTGTGAAGTTGGTGAATAATGAAATTGAAATTGAATAATTTTTAATATTCAAAGAGCTTGTCATGTAGTGGTAAGTACTATCGAATGTTTAAAACATTTTGTCAATACGTATTATCTAATTCATATTCGATGAATCAATAAATAATTAATATTGTCAATGTTAAATATTGAAATAATATTAATATAAATATTTTAAAATTAACTCGCGTTGTGGTCTTTTGAAAGTGTAAGGGACAAATTGAATGTACGTAATATTTTAATATACCAATTTCTTTTGTGTTTTTAATAAAGCAATTGTTAAATGTAACGAAAATAACTACCTTTTTAACTGAATATAATGACAACTCGTTTTGGCCGATTTAAACAATTAGTTTTAGACTATAAATTAATAATTTAAATTTGAATAAATTCGTACATTATTTTACATTTAATTTTTATTTTGAATATATATGTGCGAATTTAAAGTAATTTGTGATTTCATCAAGGTGTTGGCCATTGCAGCCAAAGTTTATTATAAAGTTAAATAATTCGTTTTTTTTCTAGTCTTAATAAATTGTTGTTATAATTTTGAATTACTACATATTATGATATAACTTATTATATATAAACCGTACATAAGAGATATCATTAAAATGTAGTTTACTCAACTGCAGGATAAACGGTTACGCTGAGAGCACAATTCAATATTCAAATATGGATTTTCAAAGCGTTGATGAAACCACCAATACAAGACTCCCAAGCTCATTGTAAAATAATCACAATTCGTAAAACATTAAGGTTGTAAATTGTTCGATAATTCCAAATGTGACTTTGATATTACGTGACGCTCATAATGTGTACTCCGCATAAATTGGATTAAAGCATATATGTTAATAGCCGAGTTTCTCTCTTGCCCTCGCCTCGTCATCAAGTACCAGAAACTATTTCAGTGCAGCATCGGTTTCCTCACCTTCCTCAAAATTAAAGACCACTTATCGTACGAAAATTACAATTAGACGAACATAGTTTCATTGAGAGCATTTTACCAGGTAATCTATTAAATGATACTGAGACCACCTGACAACTGAATGGCGAAAGGTATTTGTACAGTTGGACAATTCATTTGTAACAAAAAAGATCGTTTTCTAGATATATATAAATAAGACTCCATAAAATAAACGCCGCCATTAGTACATAACAAGTACAGTTAACAGATTACCTTAGCGTTACGTCACATTAACACGGTTACATCCCCCTATGAAATAAGTGGCAAGCCTATATCGAGCACATATCCAAACATCGAGTCACTACTAGAGAATCTGAGTTAAAATAGACCGATGATCGACCCGGGATTTGAACCCAGCATCTCTCAGTCGGCAGTCCCGTTTGTAACCAGGGAGGAAGCAGTCAATTTTAAAAAATATTAATTAAACCTGTTTTACAATAGGAATAAATTAAAATTATAAGAATAATTATGAAATTATTATTATTAATAAAGAAATTAGATTAGCCTTAATTAAATGTCTCTGATATCCAAAGAGGGCATATGAGGCATAAATTCGGCATATGAGGTAAGTGAATAAGATAGTAAGTAGTAAGTTAAGTTACAACAAGTAGTGAAATCGTGAATATCGTCTGTAATTTACCTTAGTCCTTAATAATAATAATAAATTTAAATAGCAGGAGAACTGCTTCGAAGCGACGATACTAGAAAGTTCATACACAGTAAACGGAACCATCACCGAGCATCTTAGAACCATCTAAAAACAACTCAGTATAGAACAAAGAGGTATATTCTCCCATTTTATTACAGAACAGTGCCCAATAATATTCAAATTAACGCTCACCCCAAACAGCCGAGTGAGCTGAAATACCGCTGGATATGTTGCTGTTGGGAGTCGTGGTGTCGTACGTGGCAGGTCCAAACTGAAGAACGCGCCCCGATATACAGTCGACAACAGGCTCGAGTTATCAGATATTGGATTAATACATATCAGTGTATTAGACTATTGGTGATGATTAGAAATGATGTTACGTTTACTAATTACTACTAGCGAACGATTAAGTACGAACCTGTACCAATTAGTATTGAAACTTACACAAAAAGATAGATTATGTGTGTGCTACGCTCCGTATTAGCTTATTTTTAATAAGATCGGAGTTTACTTCAAGAGATCCTGGGTTCGATTCCCGGATGGAATACTATTGGATTTTTTGCAACTTAAAACTTCTAGTAAGATCAGTCTGGGTTTGTTCCCGGTGTATGAACAGCAATAGGCTCCCCGTCTATTCCGTGGTGAGAGGCAAACGGAACCGGAGTAACGTAGAAGTGTACTATACTCGTCTGCCCACCTCTTCGGGGATTACGGGAATGATGTTACGGAACATTATTGAAATTTAATTTAATCGGGTGCATGAAAGGAACCTCCGCGAGTGGCAATTATGTCTGTTTAATATTGAACATACACCGTCCGGCGCTCCCTGGACATTGGCGACTAATGCTTTCACAACGATGGCTGATCGTACATGATCAGCCATCGTCGTGAAAGGATCCACTCGACGAAGAATACGAATTTAATTATAAAATCACCTAGCAGTCTTCTTTATAATGTTGATCGATAATTAGTCAAAATTCATTAGCGAGTAACATTGACACGAGTATGTGCAAACAAGACATGATCGAGGGAAGATTAATTTAGTGGCATGTTACCATTACAAATATAAGTAGTCACATGTTAGAGTGCAAATATAAGTTGCATTACAGATATAAGTAGGTACCTACATCAAGAACTTGCTCCGTCCAAGATACACATACACGCATGCAATCCAATTACTCCGCAAGCTTCACATTCAAGTTGAGACCGAAAGCTTCGAGTCGCTGAAACGTCACAAACAGCTAAGTCAATAGCATTAATATTCCGTCCAAAATCTGATCTAGCGCTAAATATGCTAAATACAGCGCTTACGTCGCTTGCAGATATCCATGTGGGTAGGGCTTGGTACAAGTTATATGCTGGCAGCTGACTGTATTCACATTTCTATGTGCTTACCTATTAACTAGTGTATTTAATACTTCAATATTGTTTTGACTGTAAATGAATTAGGCAATTGAATATAAAAGAACTACAATATGTATAAAAGTGGACTAGATATGACGTAGGCATCTTTGGCAACTTAATATTTCCAGCGTTATCTTGGTCAACCCACCGGGCGGCGTCCGGGTGGTTGGCCAAGATATGCTCTCTTAGCTGCACAATCCTCTCCCATCCTTTCCACATGTCCCAGCAGTGCGATGGGGAAACTTTTGTTTCCCCGACATCGTTCGGTTCAGACACCGTTCTAATTAGCTTAGGTATAAGAATTAATTCTTTTGATCCTGTTTATCTTGTTCTAAATTTAATAATAATAATAATATTTTGAGACATCTTCATACACGGCCATCTGATTCCAAGGTAAAGCTAGTGGTATAGTAACCAGACGGCTGATAAAATATAAAATAGTTTTTTTATTTTTTTTAAATTTACACCCAGACACAGAACATATACTTGTGCTCATCATACAAATATTTATTCTGGGTGGGAATCGTACCCGCGACTCCCGGCGCAACGGTCAGGTTCACTAACCTCTGCACCAGCGAGCCAGTCAAATTGTATTGTCATCGAACCTAAACACTTACAAATTTTCAAGCAAATCGTGCTGTAGTTTAAACTTAAGATTCCCTTAAATAGTTACAATTGAAGCTAGTAACAGAGTGTTAATAAAAATATATATTTTGTTTATTTTTCAAATTCGCTTGCGCCTGCCATTCATACCACGGTACAAGCGCGAGAGGTTTATATTGATATGTTAATAGCAACGCTACACAGTCATATTTTAATAGACGCGACGTGAGTTTTACAGAAACGTCATCTTGGAGAAATGTAGGGTTTTCCTACGAAACCGTTCAAAGCCTCGACGTGCGGGCAGCTCGTAAATAATGTATTATAGAATATCTTCGGACATCTCCCACGAGCAAACATCAAGAGAGCTTGTGGTATGTTAACCAGGTAGATGATGAATTAAATCTATGTACACATGAGACGTTCTTGATCTTGTGTAGTGTTTTTATTATATCAGAGAACCGAGCAGGGGTGGAAGCGATGCATTAGTAATTATATTTTCCATAGACTCTCGTTTCATATGGCATAAAATTTTCCATTTGGCACGCAAACCTGAAACTAACAACTTTACTTTTCACATTTGTGTTGTATGACACCACGCCAGTATTTCTCCAAAGGGGTAGGCAGAGGGGTGTAGTGCACTTCCACACTTATTATTTATGCTATACGTCCCACTATGCTATACGTCCTTATTAGCTATTTATGCTATACGTCCCACTATGGAATAAGGGGTGAATGCGTTGCCTATAACTGTTTTCAGTTATAGTATTATATACATAGCTTAAGAACAAGCCGGAACTTACACTCATCAGAGACAAATATTCAAGTGACAGGCACGAATATTACTCTTGTTGTTGGGTATAAAATTATCTAAACAAATCAGTATTTAGAAAAATATGGTCTCATTGGTTTCATGGTAGCAACCGTTCCTGCTTCAGAATAGGTCGTGGGTTCGATCCCCAAGCCGGGTATATTATTATGGTGCTCTTTCTAACTTACATTTCTCAGCAATACTGCTATCATTCAGTCTTGATATACGTCATGTGCATATAATTAATTCACGTTCTATTTCAAGGGACGGACAACATAACGAGTGAAACTTACGGGTGCTAAATTCCTTCGCTGAACCATTCGAGAAATTACAGGTGTGAAGTTACATGCGTGTATTAGTTGTTATGGGATATTATTATTACTATATTAAACAGATTTCCCCTATACAAATAAAATATACGTAGATAATATCCTCATGACCATATCTATCAATCGATCAACATTCACGGGCGAACCTCTTAAGAACTTAAAAGCTAAAGCGTGTATTTGTTATGCTCGGGGTACATCGGAACGCTTAATGGTAGTAAAAGGTATGTATATTATAAGCTACAAGGCCTGAGTTTACTTTGCTGTAAACTTGATATCCTATGCAATAAGCCTGTAAAATATTATACACGCGCCACGTTCTGTTTTATTTTCCAAAAAGCTGTAATTACTTTAAATATAAGGATAATTATTATTTTACTAATATTGGGGAATAATTTTAATTTGAATATCACCATCATCACGTTTCATTTATTACGTAGGCTGGTCCTGAGGTGGTTTTGGCCACTCCCTTGCTGCAACTGAGACGAACACCATCTTGAAGAAACCAATGTCGTGGATATAAGCTTTATACGAGCAGCATAAATATTTAAAAACACAGCAATATGTATGTATACGTAGAAAAACATCAGACTGAACAAGTTACACTTTAATATCCTACGTCCTCGTCCGTTAGCCAGACCGCATGTAAGGCAAGTAACGCGTATAAAAATATTGTTATTTCAAAACGATAACGATTTCCAATATAAGGGTCGGCAATTTCATGATATTTCAAAAAATACCTTTCACGTTGAAATACTTGTAAGGTCAGAATAATAAGTAATGTTTTTTTTTTACTTTATATTATTTACTTGTCTGTTAATGTAATAGCTGGCGATCCTAACAACTAAGCCTACGTTATAGATATGTCCTCAGTCTCGGCTCGGGATATATAAGTGTTGTTTTCTATGGATATCTGAATGTAAAATACCTATAAAATTATGTTTTTAGTATTTTATATACATTTTTATGGATGGCTGTCTGAGAATCATATTACACAAGCTCAACCCGATTTACGATTCACTGATGGTATGAATCGTTGTTCCAAAATGTAGTTATTGTGAAATTTTTATCAAACAACTATATAAAACTATATGACTGCCTCGTTGGTCGTGAGGTTACAGGTGCGATTGCCGATCGGGAGGTCCCGGGTCCGATTCCTAGGTCGAACATTACAAAATTTTCTAATTTAAATTTTCTAGTAGTGGGTCGGAGTCTGGATATGTGCCCGAAGCATAGCAATAGTCTTACCACCTATACCATAGTGGGATGTAAACGTAACTGGTGAATCGTGGGAATGCTCTGCATTCCTCTGCCTATCCCTTCGGGGATGACAGGCGTGAAGTTACGTATAAAACTAGATATAGTCCACAATTGAAAATATACGCTAATAAATTTTCCTCCCAGCGATACATTTAAATGCCAACCATAACCTAACAAAAGTTTTCCATTGCCAGTCTTGGACATGTTTTCCAAAACGCTAGCAATATATCCTCATTATGACGATATGTACACTGTCTCTTGAGTTACCGAAGACGTCGACTTAGCGGCTTTATATTACTTAAAAACTTCCCAAAGTCTAGACTACAGCTAACTTTACAAACATATAAGTATAATATTTGCAAATTCAGGTCCTTAGGCCTTGAAGAGATTAAAAGTCACAAAATATTTGTGAAATTAGACAACTCGACATTCTCACTGTATGTCTCTATATTTTATGTTCGCAAATTCCATGAGTAACACGATGTGGCAGAAACTTTATTACTAACTCGGAGATTGCTATACAAAAAAAGGAGTGCTTCAGCATAGAATGTGTGACCCAATCTAAACATTTTCCGAGTTAGTTTGCGTAAGTCCTTAAATCAAAGTAAGCTACTAATGTCTGCTGTCTCTTAACACTTTCTTTAGAATAACTGTTTCTAAAACACCCCTTATATTTATGACCGTCTTGTATGATAATTCCATAGCACATGTCTTTATAATAAAAATAATATTTTTATGCTATCTGTACATCTCTAAGTCTAGTTTAGATTCGTCCGCAAGTAGTTTATGTGCGACAATATCTGCGAGCGGTCACCATTATTAAACAGACCCTTTTGCTGACCTTACCAGTAAGTAGCAATTATCAGGGGTCGGAATATAGTGGCTGAGATATTTCATTTCGTTTCGTTACTCACTAGTTATAATGTTTTAAGAAACAATGAACCTTTAATGGCGGCGCCTTTTCTGTCTCACGTTATAACGCAGGTGGGTTACATCGGCATTGTCTCCATTGTACATTATTGTACACTTAGTCGGATGGCTAGACATTCAAAAAACAACTGAATGATAATGAGAATTGTTTCCGTCGTAATGAAAGAGAACGTACATCGAAACAGAAAGTTCTTGTACCCACCCTACCCACAATGCTCTGTACTATCGAGGTCACACGAGCGGACTGTTCTCGCGTCACTCGCCGCGCTAACGGCCCGTCGTTAATACACAGACAGACGATCAATTTTATACTGTTTTTATACGTTGCAATTAAATTTTATTGGAGTTTAACCACCCGAGCAACGGAGGTTAGATACGTGTTTGACCTAGAGACGGAGTCGACAAGCGAGCGATAAATGTATCTGAATATTTTTTTTTTATCTCTATAAACTATACTACTACGTATATGAACTATGTAT
>DWEI01001836.1:0-15636 GCA_018245875.1 Mysoria ambigua
GAGCGGCATGTGCGAAAACGGGAGCAGCATACGTAAGGACCGGTCGGATGCAAACTTTGAATAGGGTTCGCTTGTTCTTAGGGGACATTTTACTATACCTGCCTAGCATACTGCTGAGACGGTACATATAATAACGAGCCTTTTGGCTCACCCTGGCGATATGGGGCCTAAAGGTGAGATGGCGGTCTAATGTTACACCTAGGTACTTATACTGGACGCTCCAGTTTATAGGGGTACCTAGCATTCGGATCGGCAGGACACCTAGGCAGCGTCGGCGCTTTGGATCAAATAAGATAGCGGAGCTTTTCTCCGGGTTGAGGTTAATGCGCCATTTTTGGAACCAATCCCCAAGCTCGTTTACCGCGCGTTGGAATTTGGATATTATGTGGGGTGTTTGAGCCCCTTTAAAACATAGAGCCGTGTCATCGGCGAATAGTGGGAGCTGCACTCCTCCCGTGGGAACGGGAATGTCATTAGTAACCCCGAGCGGGGACTTTGATTAAATATGAACATATACTGCACGGCGCAACAAGGACAACGTGTTGCAATGTATCTTGTCACCACGATGGTTGATCACTCACTGTCTGCTATTAACTCGACGAAGAAGTTGCTTCTAGAATTAGAAATTTAAAAATTATTTTTCAAATATTTAACTCCATATCGATTGGTGGATTTTTTGTGACTATTATTTCTTTAACTATTTAGGTATGTATAGATTAATTTTAGTTTGGTATCCAATATATATTATTGGATACCAAACTTTTAAATAAATAAGTTTAAATAATTTGCTCCGTAAACTTTAAGCACATAAGTTATTTGAATGACGTAGGTGCAGTTTTCTAGATTTTGTATTAATAGTATCATCATCTTTCTCATATAATTTTATTCGTTCAATATACAGGTCCTTCTCGTTAATTCTTAGATTTACCAATGTAACACGAGACTTCTTTCGTTATAAGACTTACGATCATAATTTATTACGTTAGCTACATACTTTACAGGCTTTTGAAAATATAATTGTTGATAGATATATCTAAGCTGTGTTTTTTAATCTGTTTTACTTCGTCGTAATGGCGGGTAACATTCTATGTTAAAAGTAAAGCGTACATATTGCAACTTTCGAAACATTCGCATGATACAGATACATTTTATATCTGTTATGTGTAACAGGTGCACAATTTTTAAAACAAATAAGCAAATTCAGAAAGCGTGGCTGAGTCGACCGCCGCGCGCAGGCGCGTGTGTGGGCGTTGGTAAGCGTTCTCCTTTCTACGGGCGAGTGCCTCCACGCGATACGTATATTATTATTACATATAACCACTTAGCGAGCCCGACAAATGCCTGTATATTTCTATCTTTATTACAATTGCGTGTTTTTACAAAATTAAAAAAATATTGTCCAATCTCTCTCGAAGCGTACAGAACTGGCGATCCGCCTGGATTCGCACGGGTGCAATAGAGGAAGTAAAACATGTCCTTAGCAAGACAATATTAAGCCTGCAAGCAAGCAAGTCTTAGCGAGATAATATAAATTCTGATTGTAAGCGTAATTGTTGTGAGAGCAAACCTGAGTTCGATCCTCGAGGTTAGTACTATCGGAATTTCGTAACAAATATATTAATTCGTGAAGCGTCGACCTTTTGCTCGCTTTTTACGAACGGTGCGCGAACGGACAAATATGAAAGTTGGCACACTATAAAGTTCAGATGGGGGATCTTGCAGAAAAATAGTATTTTATGAAATAAAGCATTGTAAATGCCTTATTTTATCGAAAAACCACCTCACGCACACTGACTAAATAGTATTAGCATTGAAACATAAAATATGCTTAAGACAATTATGGTCGAATTTCGACCACTAGGCGTCCACTAGTTTCAATTACTAGCTTAATCAGGATTTGTCCTCGCCGTATGTCAACATCTAATCCATATTGGGACGTAAACATACCCAACTGTTCAAACATGGGAGTATAGGTTCTACATTCCTGCATACCTTTTCGGAGACCGTAGGCGTGATGTAACGTTACATACACTACATAAACCTTGCCCATTTACCATTCTTTCTGTTAATGACAGTCGTATCAAAATTGAGTCGTATCAAAGTTCTCAAGGTTCAGACGACATAACCGGAGTAACAGACAGAGGTGGATGGATCGTGACTTGTTAAAAAACATACAAGACGCCAAGTTAAAATTTTAAGTTTTCTCCGTAACGTGTTCGCTGATATTAATTATAAAGCGATTTAATGGTTTTATAGCGAATACATTTAATAATTAGGTATAATTTAAAAATGCTACTGCATAAAACATAATTAGCAATATAGAGAATGATAAAATTAATTATATTTTACATTTTACCTTGAATTAAATTCTGCTGGACACACGAACGTAGTCGAGAGATTTCTAATTAACAAAACTTAAATTACATTGAATATTTATAATATAAATACATATTACTTCGCTTACTTCGGAAGCTTCGTTAGATGTTGTTTACCTTTTATTGCTAGAAAGTAACGAACGAGGCGCCGCTTCATGTGGTCTTCTCTTACAGAAATAAAACTATAACAGTTTTAATTAGACCGATTAATACTCGATTTTTTGACTCATTTAAAATTTAAGAGGTAGGTAGGTGACTGAATCGTTGGTCGTGTTGGTTGCATTTGCGATTGCCGATCGGGAGGTCACGGGCTCGATTCCTGGGTCGAATACTGAAAATTTTCTAATTTAGACTTTCTAGTAGTGGTTCGGAGTCTGGATAAGTGCCCGATGCATGGCAATAGGCTCACCACTTATTCCATAGTGGGACGTAAACGTAACCGATGAATCGTGGGAATGTTCTGCATTCCTCTACCTACCCCTTCGGGGATTACAGGCGTGAAGTTACGTACGAAGCAATATATCATGATCTAGTTACTTAGCGTAAGAATCTGTTACCTACCCGGTGTGCTGTGGTCGTGATATTGTAGCTTATTATTATAAGCATACTCGCAGTTACCACAAAAAATAAATATGGTTAATGTTTTTTATTACAGTTATATCTTTGGATCAGCAATGGTAAGTAAGATTTTGTTTGTGTTAGAAGTCCTTCGAAGAATCTAGAAACAATTTTAATATATTTGCTCACGAGTTACAAAAACGCGTTGCCAAAATGAATCTATTGTATACATGACAGATTATCTATAGAACATTTAAGCTACCTTAGGCTATAAAAAATTGCAATACACGAATTTTGCGTTATTTTATATGCCCAGTTAATATCAATCTTAACTTAGTAATACAATGTTAACTTTTCTCTGTGGCACCACTATAATGTTGTCTTACAGAATATATTGAAATATAGATCATACGAAACATTGTTCAATTGCCAATTACACTTTTAGAAGATATCACATAAGGCCATAATAGAACTGAATTTTTTCTGTAAAAAAATAATAATTTTTTGACTTTGATTTTAACTGATGGGGAGTAAGATGTCTCCGAAACCGGTGTGCGCGTATAACGAAATGAATAAATATAGAAGAAATGCGACAAGCCTGTATGGATAGAGATATTTGGCACTCGGTGTTCTGCCTACCGTGTAAGGGGCTTGGCGTGAAGATACGTAGGTATGTAGTACATACGCGGGTTTTTCGGCAGTCTTTTTTCATCTGACTTCGTCTACGGCGTCATGAGCGCCCAAGGTCGGCAAATCATAATTACATATATGTTTTTATTTAAATGTACGTACATTTGTACGCTATTAAGAAAACAGTACGGTTTTAGGTTCGTCAATGCAAACTGCGCACATGCAACACAGACCACCCCACGGTGGCCCGCACTGACCACGGACGGCCGTGTCCAGTGGTCACCTATTTAACACTGAATTCATAAGCCAGCTCGCGAAAAGCCACCTCGATTCTGCTTAATGCACATTAAAATAGTCAAAACGATCAGTTTACTTCCAGAGTGCAGAAGTAAGGATTGCTTTACGAAGACCGTGTGTCTAACTCTGCGATAGAGTCGTCATTAATCCCTTAATCTCTCGTCATTATGTGAGTGATAATGATAATGATATTAATATTCTGCCTTGTTGGTCGTGTTCGTTGCAAGTGCGACTGCCGATCGTGAGGTCCCGGGTTCGGCACCACCACTACAATTTTCATTCATTCCATAGTGGGGCATAAACGTCAGTGGTAAATCGTGAGAGCGTTCTGTATTTCTCTGCCTACCTCGTCAGGGAGTACAGGGGTTAAGTTACGTTTTAATAGCGTTACAAGCGATAGCGAAGCGAAGCGATAGCGATACAAACATTAGTGCCAAGCTGAATAAAGTTTGTCTTCGTATTCAAATGCTTAGTGACCTTACCTTTGAGTCGGCTACTGGGAGACCTGCGGGGTCAATTTCTACTTGTGTCTAATATTTAAGCGATTACTCAGCATACCTACATTTATAAAAATAAATTTCCATACTTATCACGTTAGCATTATCCAAGTTTATATACACATAATTTTGCATTATTGAAATTTACTGAATATTTAACATAATAAATAAAAGAAAAAAATAACTAAAAAAAAACACGGTTTTCTTGCAAATCGAAATAAACATTAGAAAATATTTTATAATGACAAGGTGTTTATATTACAGTAGTAGAAGATCGAACAATCAATCATAATAAATTACCTCGAAATAAAATTATAATAGATTTAGGTCTTTAAAAGAATAATTCAATTCAGAGTAAAAAGCGTATACCTGATCCGCCATTTTTCACTGGCGGCCATCTTGGATTTGAATTTATTTATAATGTGTTGTATTGACAAGTTGACTACAAGTTGAGCCCTTTTATTTGATGCCCATATTGAGTGTTTTGTCTTGAAATATGTACGCCGCCATTTTGTTACGGCGTCCATATTGAATTGACAACAAAACTAAATTTATATGATTGCATTATCAATACTAATTAAGATGCATGCCAAATTTCAGCCCAATCGAAAACTGAGAAGTGGGTGAAATTTAGCTTGCAAGATTCCGTTACATACATAGATACAACCCAAGCTAATACAAGCATGTCACAAAAGGTTCTGTCTAGACTGGAAACAAATGGCTTGTGTGACGTCCCAACATTTTCAATTCGCGTGTACAAAAGCCCTTACCTTATCTAACTTTAACCGCAGGAATGTTAAATATAACGGTGCCGGCTCATTAGCTCACCACCGTTATGAAAGGTACTGTTGCACATCACACCGTTTTAATGTGTTTCGTTAATGTTTCAATATTGTTACATATTACGTACCTGTTCGCCTACACCTAGAGTATGTTAGTGTCACTTTTGTCAATTATTAGATAATCTAGTGTACGTATGGTATTGTACATAATACCTACTCTCACTGAGTTTTTGTCTCTATAGATTCCTATATAGAGAGAGTTCAATGTAAACGCTGTACCAAAATAAATGAATAAACATAATAAAAATTTATATATGTAATTGAAATCCTCAAAACTATAGTATTTCATTTAAACATATTAACCATATAACATTTGTAATTTATATATTAATACGTGAAGTATCGACCTTTGGATCCTCTTTTACGAACGCTGCGCGAACGGACGTATTGTCTATAATACAATATCCTAACATTTACTCTTGAAATATAAGCGAATTATGGTCGAATTCCGACCAATAGGCGGCCACTAGTTACAATCGCTAGACTATCAGTAAATTTTTATTAATTAAGAAGATTAAAATAAATTTTAATTAAGAAGATTAAATTAAATTTTAATCGTTCAGCAGTACGAAAAATTTATGAATGGTATTTAGAGAAGCTATACAATGTGGAGACTACAATGGGTAGACATCTCTTTAACGGTTCGTACTGCGCTGGTTGTCTTTCAAACTCGAGCTGTCAATGCCGAATTTTACATTACAGAGATTCTAGAACCTCACGTGATGCCTTACGTTGGATAGATTGGGGATAATTTTAAACTTCTGGATGACAATGCAAGACCTCACGTCGCTAGAATTGTAATAGAATATCTTCGGGTAGCTGGAATACCAGTTATGCAGAGGCCAGCCAATAGTCCGAATTAAACCCGATAGAGCATCGCTAAAACCAGTTAAAACGCAAGGTTAGAGACCGGTACCCAGTTCCAGACACGTCACAACAACTGAAAGCCGCTTTAACTGAAGAAAGGGAGTCGACCTCACAAGAAGACATCAAAATGCTTATGCGAGCGGTTAATGCAAGCAGTGATAAAAGCAAGAGGAGAAAATACTCCATATTTAGTTAAAGTTTTGACAGTAAAATAAAAAAAAAACATCAATAACGTTTAGGACAAAAATCGCGAATTTTGTAAAATTCTGTTTAAATATCATAACAAATTTTTACATAAAAACCCTTTTTTTAGAACACAATTCCTTTTTTCTATTTCATAATTCTATTTTTACGTTATCACTTCTAAAAATAACGATAGATTGTGATGGAAAGCTACACGATTTTTTTTTCATATAAAAACATTGGTGGACGATATTTTCGAACGCCAGTATATTAGTCCACAGAAGCTCGTGAGTGAAACTATTGTGAATTTTCGAAACTAGTTTTCGTGTCTCGTTCTGTAACCGGCTCGCTGGACTGTCACACGCGAAATGGAACAAAAATACAGAGGTGGGCACAGTGCAATTGTAATCTCCGCCGCGAGTGGACGGTCACCTACATATACTGTTACACTTATCTGTACTATCAGTCTGTACGATTCAATTATATCTGTACTTAGTATGTGCCTTTAGTTTTGGATTGGATATCGAGACAGATCGTGAGTAAATTGTTCTATTCCATGTGTGTCTATAGAGCGCGTAACTAAACTTATTAATTCCAATGCGCTAGTTTCTTTCGCGCCGGCCCATTTTCCGTAGGCGTATGAACGAATTATCGCTACATAATGCACAAAAAAACGTTGCTGAGGTTATCGGGCTCTGTTTTTTACGTGGAATCGACATAAAATTGTCACTACCTACGAAGCAAAGAGAAGATTGTTCGTATTTTTACAATACTTTTGGTAACTGCTGCTGAGATTTACACAAAGTCCCGAACGTCTTACATCCCGAGAACCATTAGTATTATAAAGCATTTGTTACAAAATGATTAAGTTTATTTAACTAACACGAATGTGTGATAATGTAATCGAAATAAGTGAGCATATAAATAAATAAATTTATTCGGTTGCAAAAACTGCACTCGTCTGCCAATCTCTTCGAGGATTACAGGCGTGAATTTACATATATGCAAATACTGCGCGGCACGAGTCTTGAGCCTGTTTTAACCTTTAATTCAATATTGTGTTTATTTTAGAAAATATTCATATATCCATAAGCTTATAATGTTGCTTTTAATGTATGGTGTTACGAAATTTGTATTTGGCACGGGTTTGATAGGTTTTTGAAATTTTTACAAGTGATCAATGCGTACATAAAGAATAAAGAATAAGAAAGCCTCATGTAGCGTCTAACTTGAATGTTTTTAATCAGTCGTAAAAACCTTATGAAACTACTTGCCAACAATCGATTCGAAACATTAGGCACTATCCCCTTTACAAAGGCATCATTTTAAACATGAAAATAACATATACACAATTTTAAATCTTCAAATATCCAGACATGGTATACTTAACTCGTAAAATGTCGAATTCGTAAAGTACATTAAAGTATTATTTAATTGTATTAATTATAATACATAATGTGACATAAAAATAATAGCCCGTTAACGAGGCGGTTCTATTCACGCATATTTAAGTTTTAAATTATTAATTTGAATTTTAAATTAAATTACTGTGGAAATGTGTGAGAATATGATCCGAACATTGGCTTGTTTACATTATGTTCATTAGTTAATATTCTTCTGCGGTAATAATAACTTTTTAATAGCTTTAATTACCCGATTTACGGATACTGTCTGAAAGTGTAGAAGCAAATTATAAAAGAATAAAAATTCCCCCATAACACACCGTGTATTGTAATAATCGCTCTGTTTATGACTGAGATCAAATCTGAACGTTAAAAAAGCTAATCTTAAATTAATGTTCACACCTGCCTTGAGCGGTAACACGAACTCGCGCATATGCACATCTATAAAAATACATGTGTGTTTTATTCAAGTGCTAATTACTGTGACTGCCTTGTTAATCGTGTCGGTTTCACGTGCGAGTGCCGATCGGAAGGTCTTAGGTTCAATTCCCGTGCCGGCAAATAAAGGATTTTTTAAATTTAGATTTTTTTACTTGTGGCTGGAAATCTGGAAATGTGGAAATCTGGAAAAACGTAAAGCCAACCGGAGAAATGTGGGAGTGTACATTACCCCTCCACCTACCTCTTCGGAGATTACAGGAGTGATGTTACGTTACGCTGTTACTTTAATTACCTTAGCCGTTTTACATAGAATATTTTTGCTCTGAAATAATTTGACACAATACACCTACTAAACCGGTTTTTATTGTACAATTACATGTAGCCAACAGCAACTATGACTGAGTTTTAATATAATGATGTTTATTAATTAAGACCTTAAATATGAGAGAAACTGCACATCACATGTTTTTTTGTTTATTTTAATATTTATTTTAATATTTTTTTATTTGTTTCGTTATTCTTTTGTGCTTTTTTATGTTTTTTTTATGGATGGAATAAAGATTTTCGTTTTCGTTTTTCGTTTTTTCGTTTTATCATAATTATTTTATCTGCTAGGGTTTTCGTGGTAAAATAATCAAAAAAACACGATGTACCTGTCACTTGATAACATCTTTTTAATTTATAACGATTATAACCAGTTTCGTTTCATCGGTTACATTGACATGTCGATATTGTTTCACGAATTCCGCGTGTAAGTAGATCTAATGTGGTCATTCCACTTTATGATCTCGCAACCGCAGTTTAAGTAACTCATTATGGCGGGAAACCGTGGCGCGAGGTGAATGAAACGGCGTTGACCGCGTTGCAATCGTTCGTTCGTTCGCTTATGAAATCATTGTATGTAAATAGAAAAAACATACAAAGAGAAACGACTGATTGTCACATTCAAGTATTTTTTTTTTAATTTGCATATTTTTTTTTCCAGCATTCCAGAATATCACAATGTGGTCTTACATTAAAAGTTTTCTGATATGTCTGCGTTTGTTGCTGGATAAGATTATAGATTTTATTTTCTCCCTGTATTGGGGTGATAAAAAACAAGTTATTCCCGACGTCGACAAGAATCATGCCTTCCTCGCGCAGAGCGCTGTCACACTGGCTAGACGGATCAAAGAGAAAGAATTAAAGTCCGAAGACTTGGTACGGGCCGTCATTGAGAGGATAAAACAAGTAAGTAACGAACATTCTAGAGAAATTCGAGAACTCCGCCGCTCATAAACTGACAATTTGTGTTACATTTCATTCGAACGCAGTGGAATTATTCTACGGATATTATTTTATTTACATCCTTCTTTGCCTCCAACTTTCAAATTAGCCGAGTTCTTTAAGCACGTCAAGCTCGCTAGCTGTAACTGTAAGGACCTGTAGGTCAAACTGAGAATTTCAATATACAAACATATGAGCTAGGTTTGCGACAAAACACCTATATCGATATCGATAATTCCAACAGATACTCATTCGCTTTTAATACTAGATATCAGTTCCAAGACACTAAATGCTCGGCCGCCGATGGGCCGCAGCGTTGACAAAAAGCGTGATGTAACGTTCATAATGGTGACGTCCGCGCAACAAAAGCTAATTTGTCTGCGACTAATGTTCTTGTAATGACGTTCGGTAACATCAACACTGTATTATTTCGACATAAATATGAAATAATAAGAGTGTGTATTTCGCTTTTATATTTTGTAATCTCACTAATAATGGCATTATAGGATATTTATGTTTCTTTCATATTCTCGTTCATTATGTGAAATATTGAAACACGATGTATTTATTAGGAATGACTAATGCGTCAGCAGCCTTACGCGTGGCTAATAATAAGAACATAGAAGTAAGCGTCCTTGTAAAGGATACACAAAAAATTCTACTTGATGAATAGTAACTTTGGTATAATTACCATTTAATGCTTTTAAATACTTAAAGTCGAGGTTCGACAGACTTACAGACAAGTTTAAAAACAGTTAAGTTTAAATGGAACTAAGATCGAATTTGATCCGACTTTGAGCAGTAACCGGTCGCACGTTTACGTCATTGGTAATTCCAACGGTGGCAGGTAAACCCTATCCTGAACGCGGTGGTGGCCGACCGCTACGAGGCAGCTCTGCAGGAAGCCAAGGAGATCGACGAGGCCATCGCCGCGGGACTCCCGGACGAGCTGGCCAAGAAACCGTTCTTAGGTAGGACAGAGTGCTGTAACGATTCGTCAATGTTTAGCTCAATATTTATCTGCGGGAATCAGGACATTCATGTTACTTATTACTAATATTCACACCAAGTATTTTAAACGCAGTTCATCCTCCTATTAGATGGTCTGACGGCTTCGAAAAAGCAGCTGGATACAGCTACGTTTAGCTGTGGACTTAAAAGGCTAACGGATGGATTGCAGATGTTCTAGGGTAATATTTGCTTCTGGGGAATTCAACATGACGATAGCGCGAGGATGGTTAGGCGCATAGAATCAGCATAAAAAAGCAGCATCTCCACAGACCCTTCAAAACGCTTGGTTGATGTATCCTATTATCAGCTACAGAAGCAAACGATGTTCTAGCAAAATGTACTGAATCAAATTATCATCACCCAGGCGTACCATTCACCACGAAGGAAACCCAGTCGATAAAGGGCATGCCCTTCACTGTGGGGCTGTGGTGCCGGCGGGACGAGAAAGCCGCGGAGGACTGCGAAGGCGTCATCAGGATGAAGGAGGCTGGGGCCATCCCCCTCGCATGCACCAACCTGCCCGAGTTGCTTCTCTGGTAATATTTGTGTATAATATATGAGCCATTTAACAAAATATTTTTATACTAGCTGTGCCCGCGGCTTCGCGCGCACGGAAATCAGTATCACAAAGTTTTTTCCGCGTAAATATCAACTGCGTGGCAATTCTAGGATGAGGAGTAGCTTATGTGTCGCTCCGCAGAGAAAAGAAAACAAATAAAATACCTCGACAGGCCAACCTCGGCTGGTTGGTGGAAACGCAGATAAAGGTAAGGAAAGCATTTATATAGATAATAAATAATACACAACAAAAGGAAAGAGCCATAAGTAATATTTTAAATTGAAATTTGAACATAAAAATAGTTTTTGTGAATTTGTGTGAACCATAACAGATAGAAATTTGAATTGTGATTCATTGTGGTAGAAAGAATGTTGGTGAAAATGTTCAACTTTCACCACCAGCGCGCCGAGACGGTGTAAAAAACATGAAACGTTTATAATTTATTTGAAAGAATCACAATAACAAAGTGAATCAATATTTTTTGTGACATATATAAAATAAAATTGGGCGTTACGCACGTTCCAGCCAGCCCACAGACTGTTGATTTTGATTTGAATTTTCATCTTAATGATTATGCCTACTAGCTTCACTATTCCCTTAATTCAATCATTATTATTTCATGCATATCATTAATATGTGTATACCTAATGTACGGAAGAAACAAGATTTGTAATCCATCAGTAAAGCTACTCTTTAACTATTCCCAAAGTCACGTTGTCTGAAGCCGAAATATACTAATCCACGAACATCAACTTTCCAATTAGATGATAATTAAGTATTAAGCGACCGCGTTCTTAAAATCTGCACATTAAGGCTCCCTGTGTTGATGCACAAATCTGTATATCAATACGCGAAGAGAAATCTTCGTACCTACTTTTAAAAACACTGCGCGCTCGTAGGAATGTGAGAATTGGTGTACCGTTTATATAAAGACAGTGCAGAAAGCTGAGTTAAAAGGGAACATTTTATTTTTATACAGTCAATGTCAGTCACGTGACAGTAATTCCACAGTGTAGCACGGAGTACAGATACTATATAGAGGTATCTCTATATACTATTTTACATGGAAACTCAGTGATGTTCAAAGTTAGAATTTAATGAATATCATTCAAATTTCGAACACTGCCAGCCAACTGGCAACCTTCACTAGTATAACGGATGTGAAATAAATGTGCCAGCCAATGCGAGCCAAGCCGCCATATTGACGCTTCCCACCGCAGCCACAGCCAACAGCCAATGGTGGGGTAGTATCAATAAAAGCCAAAGCCAGCCAGTTTGCATGTTCATTGCGATTGCGAATAAAGACATAGTGATAACTCTGCCCGTTTTTATTTCACTTCATTAACACTAACACAAAATAACGCAAATTAATCAGATTTATTTCATTTAGATATTAAATTTATTGAGAGGAGAGGAACCTTAACCCATGTGAAAGGCGAAATTAAAAAAAAACATTTAAAAATACAAACAATCCTTATTCGTAGTCAGCGTAACTCGAAAGAAATATTAACAAATTTAAAATGCATAGCGTCACGTTAAAAGAATTTCCTTCATGACAAGCAAAACATCGGTACCTCCCCTGATGTTAGATGTATATAGGCGTCGGTTGCCACTCGCTATCGGGTGGATAGTTAGCCATACGTTATAATGTAAAAAAGTAATACTAATACAGAGAATTGCAACGCGATTCTAACAGAGACGAATAAATCGTGTTTTACACTTTTTCTAAAGTAGATTTTCTAGCAGTGGCTCGGAGTCTGGAGTTTGGTTTATGACAATAAACACACCTTATCCCATAATCAAACGTAAACGTAACACCTCTGCCCGTACCACGTGAGTGTATAACTCACCGCTGCTTACCCTTTTGATCACAGTCGTGATGTTACGTTCATTCATATGCAGGCCGGAGACACACAACCCTGTTTACGGCTCGACCAACAACCCCCACCACACCGGCCGCAACCCGGGCGGCTCCAGCGGCGGCGAGGGCGCGCTCGTGGCCAGCTACGCCACCCCCATCAGTTTGTGTGAGTATCACTCGAGCGACTATTACTAATTGTATTGTGCTCTGTCACTACTAATAAATAACATTTGGAGTGTCCGTGTGTAATATTAAAATAACCGGTTTTTAATAACAGTACATATATAAAAATTACATTTTTTGTAGAACTTTTTACTGTCTGTCTGTTTGTTCCGGCTGATCTATGGAACGCCTGGACCTATTTTGAGTTTCACTGACGTAATAAGGAGTAACTTAGGCCATTTTCATTTCAAAATATCTTAAATTCCACGCGGTAGAAGTGGCGGGCACGGCTAGCCCACCGATATATTCGAATTAAAAATCAAGTCGTCGCCTTAAACATGACCGTCAATCGTTTATTGTTTCAATGATGATTACAGAGTTCTCATCAGAAGAAGGTCAAAGTTCTCTAACTTTATGGAGAACTCTCGCGATATCTTGTGTCGCTATAAAAACAGTTGACTTTCAACCAGGCGTTCTGTGAAGCAGCAGAGCGACAGATCAAAGATCCAGTTCCAGCCGCAGTCAGTCGCCAGCTGCTGTCTCTCGCGTGTGCCTGTGTTCCTAACCCTCGGTCCGCGGCCCGCCAGGCTCCGACGTCGGCGGCTCCACGCGCATCCCGGCCTTCTACTGCGGCCTGTTCGGCCACCACCCCACCGGCAACACCGTCAGCATGAAAGGTAACTGTATATAGCAGCTACTAGCTGATGGGCCGCCAGAAGTCTTCTACACCGGCTTGCTTGTATAAAGGTTAGATATATGTGCTATTGGCATTGAAGATTAGTTAATTCAATGTAACGTAACTTCACGTCTGTAATCTCCGAAGAGGTAGGCCGAGGAATGCAGAACATTCCCACGATTCACCGGTTACGTTTACGTCCCACTATGTAATAGGTGGTGCCTATTGCCATGCATCGGGCACATATCCAGACTCCGGACCACTTTGTAGTGTTAGACTTGGTAATTCACTGTCAATATCTATTTAACTTTTTGTTCTCAGTGTGACCAGTACACGTCAATGAATCAGATATAAATGCAAAACATTTTTTTATCCTCTGGATAACATAAATAAATAATGCAACTGAATTGTTAACCCTTCCATACGCAGGCATGCTTTTCCGCAAAGAAGATGTGGATACGATGTTCTGTCTCGGCTTCATATCAAAACACGTGGAAGACCTGGCGCCCTTGACCAAGGTCATCGCCGGCGAGAAGGCCAGTCTCATGAATCTAGACAAAAAAATTGATGTGAAGGTACGCATAGTAAACAAAATAATTTTTTTTGTCACTTTTCTTGTTTTTATAACATAACTTCATTTTTTTTCCCAGGATATAAAGTTCTATTACCTAGAGAGCAGCAACGACTGCTTCGTAAGCCCTCTGAGGTTTGAAATGAGGGACGCATTGAATAGGTAAGCACATTTTAATATAAATGTCAGGCATGCTGTTTTTGTCTGTGCGTGTGTGAGCGCGCGAGAGCGCGTCCTGCCCGCGTCTGCCTGCGTGTGTGCGTGCACGTCTATGCATATACAGTAAAAGCTCCTTCCTAATTCACTACTGCCTTATTCGAATTTTCAGTATTCGCGGCATATTTACGGAACGTATCCCTCGAGTATTGGTAGACTTTGTCATTGTCATTGATACAGTTGAACTATAACTTCTTGGGACATCTTCCCACACGGCCATCCGGTCCCACGCACACCCACGCACTCGTCCGCGCAGGGCGCTGGCGGCGGCGCGGCGGGCGGCCCGCACGGAGCACGCGCCGCAGCCCTACCGCCACGAGGGCTTCGACCACATGTACCGGCTGTGGACGCACTGGATGCGCGCGGAGCCCGACGACTACGCGGCGCTGCTGCGCGACGGCGCGCTGCCCAACTTCTACCTCGAGCTCGTCAAGAAGGTACTCGAAGACGTCCCGCGCGCGCAGCGCAGGGGCGCGCACCACTAAACACCGTCACCCTTACACACCTGTGCAATTTATTTTCAAAATACGGAATACCAGCAGCACCTGTAATGTACGCCTTACATTCCGTTTCTAAATGTTGACATTCATATTCAAAAATTGGTTTATGCTTTACATAATAGGATATAACTCTTTTTGGGTTACTTCGTAACTTCACGCCTGTAATCCCCGAAGGGGCAGGCAGAGGGATGCAGGACACTCCCACGTTTCCCCGGTTAAGTTTACGTCCCACTATGTAATAGGTGATGAGCCTAGTGCCATGCACCGGGCACATATTCTTCGTGCTAATTGTAACCAAATTTTTCGCCTTTTTTCGGTCCGTTGGAATAGAAACTATGGTTTTATGGACTTTTAATAGAAATATCAGCAGATACCATCTGTACGATATTTTTCACATTAAACACTCATTGGGCATTTAAATTGTTGACTATTGTTTTAATTGAAAATATGCCATATATTTAAGAAATAATAATAATACTTTATTTGCATAAATGTGGTAGTAGGACAGTTGATACACATACAAATATTAAGACATGCTTATAATGTGACAAAGAATAATTTAAAACAATTTTGTTGGGATGTAAAACTTTGGTTTCTATTGTAATTCAAGTAACATTTGTTATTAAAAGTATTTCGCCATTAATTAATTTATAATTGCATTTTGAAATATGACCGGTAATTTAAACGTAATTATAAGCGAAACCATAATTAATATATAATT
>DWEI01001837.1:0-15635 GCA_018245875.1 Mysoria ambigua
ATATTATAACCGTTACAATGATAATAGTACTTTTGCCTTGGTGGTTATTTTAACTATTAATTGTCATGATTTTCAATGACAATGAAAACTGTACAGTAGTACATTTGAAGAGTGGCACGTTCATATTGTGTATAAAATATACTCGTATCTCACCGTAGTGGCGTCTGCTGGTTCATCATGTACTCGCAGAGCAGCGTGCGCCATCGCGCGTCGAAGTGTGCGGGGTCGCAGTGCTTGTGTATCTGGCACGGCAGGCGGAGCGCCATCTCCATCAGCAATTGCGGGTAGTTGTCGAACACGTCTAGAGCGTGGCCTGCCCGCGAAGAGGTATTTTATATATTGGCATGTTAACTAGTATTAAGAATACCGTTAAGGAGCAAGTTGAAAATAATAAAACACCCAGGCAAAATGCCTTACTTACTTTTAACATATTCCTTGACGAAGAAGGGCTGCATGTCGGGTAAAGGTTGAGGCGGTTGCGGCTTAAGCAGCTGTTGCGTTGGTGTCGTCGAAGTTGCGTCTGTTACAAACATTAACATATTTTTATTATACACACACACACACACACACACTACAGTCTTAGATGATTTTGGATTTTAATTAAAGCTTAAAAGATTAAAAAAAATTACTAAAATAAATATAAAAATCTTATTACGCAAATTACAAACATGACGTAATCTCCTTCACACTAGAAAAGCCAATGCAAGTGGCCAGCTGTAGAGTAACTCACTGGAGGTCTTTTCCTTCCAGTAGGGCAGCAGCGCGGCCAGCACGCTGTAGCAGTGGCGCGGCGCGCCGGCGCGCACGAGCGCGGCGGCGGCCAGGCGCGACACGTGCGCGGCGCACGCCGGCCCCGCCGCCTCGCGCGCCGCCGCGCCGCCCGAGCCCGCGCTGCACGACTTCCAGCGCGCCATCAGCACGCCTGCCACACAGAGGTACCGTCCCGCACTTAGTCCACTTTAGACGGAACTACTCGCGCCAGGACATAAACATGCATTACATGACCGGAGGACTGTCGAGATATTGGTGAGTTAATGATGAGTGTTAGATATTTGTAGCTTAAAACATTCGGTTATTTCTTATAGTTCTAGGATTTACAATTATGAAATTAATAATAAAGTTCGTTGTAGTTTATTACAAAATAATAATTTGTTAAAAACTAAACTAATTTAAAAATACAGTAACAATTGAACTCCGGGACGGGTTAACAAAAATTCATGTTTTCAAAATCATGTAGCATGAAACGAGACCTTTTTAAGTTGTTAATGACTTATCAAAGCATGGTAAATTCTTTTATGGAACCATTTAAACGAGCAATACTCACTAAGTAATCTCATGATGACCAGTTGCAATTCCCTTCTATTGGTCCTTTCGTGAACGGGCGGTGTATGTTGTTCGCTTTCGGTGTCCAGTTCAGACACGAGCAATTCAAGTCGCATAATAGCCAGCTGCAGATCTCGTTTTTCACCGCGCTCTTCGCCAGGCGTCTCATCCGACTGAATGTCCAGTTCAGACACGAGTACTTCGAGCAAGCGTTCCAGCACGGCGCGGTCTCCTTCAACGCTCGAATCTAAGTCACCGGCTAGCATAAGAACAACCTAGAGCGAGAAAATGTTGATTTAGTTATATCATATTATGTAACAGTGCATTAAATGCAGCCTTGCGCCGGCAGCGTCCCCACCTGCACGAAGGGAATGGCCCTGACGCCGGGCAGCGCGCGCAGCGCCGGCAGCGCGTCCAGCGCCGCCGACAGCAGCGCCAGGCGCAGCGCGTGCAGCTTGCGCGCCTCGCTCTCCGCCTCCGCGCCGCGCGACGAGCTCGCCACCGGCTGGCTCGACGTGCCTGCCGCTGTAGCATTGTGAAGTTCAGTAAACGTAAAACGGCGTACTTTTGCGTACGACGTAAACTTCTGGGAAACAGAGTGTAATATTACGAGATTTCATTTTTAAACAATAAAGTTAAATAAAGTTAATAAACAACAGCATCCTTCGTTTAAAGCGTAAAATGAGTAAAAGTCACACAATAAAATATATAATAGGACATTTATTTATTATTACGATACATAAAAAGAAAATATAAAATATATAAATAAAATATACCCGAGCAACAATATTATTATATAAGCACACAAAAACAAACTACATAGAATACTAGCCTGCCATACCAGCAGGCGCGGCCATGGAAGAGGAAGCGGGCAGCGTCCCCGCGGTGGGAACGGCCACCATATCGCCTAGAACAACGCAACCGATGTCACTAAATGCTACCTTATAATCATAATACATACAATATACATATAAATATATACAATTGACTATTTGTTAAAGTCTACGGAACACGCATCAATATATTAAAAACTCGCGTGCGTCTGCGCCTTCTAACTACGAGTGGAGGTTCCTTTCATGCACATGCTGGTTTAATTACGTTTAATGGTTACACTATACAATACTTCATGTTGTGTACATTTTCAACAACTCAAGCGGGCGAAACGTTCAGCAGAATATAACTACACTGCGTATTATTCATTTTTTGACCCACGGTTAAAATAAATGACAGCTTTCGTTACTAAGTGACAAATTTATCACCTAAAAGATATGTAGTGGCTGTTTATTGTAAAATATAAGTTGTTTTAATTAAACATTCAGAATTTTTGTCTTATTTCTTGGATGTGTTATTTTAGAGCATTAAGGATATAGGCAAGATGGGCACCAACGACGAATCACCAGAGTTATTGTTGCTACTTACACGAACTTCAATTATTTTAATCAATTCCGTCTGCTATACGTATCAATTAACCTTATGAATTATAGTAAGCTTAACAACAAAAAAACGTTTCATTGTACTAATTATTAATTATGTTCATTAATTCAAAAATTGTACGTGATCACAGATTTTTAATGCAAGATAAATTTTATATGTATTTAAACCCCTCAAGCTTTTCACATAAACTTCATGAAAATGCAGAGTGGGAAACTCTGGAGGGAGCTGTTCCCAAGCGTGCGAACCGGACTGCCGAAGTGTGCTATACCTCACGCCGGGATGAAGTTTTACTGTAGGATATTCGGAGCGAAAAGTGATGACGTTGATACAAGATCACTGCTGAGAAAAACGCTGACCATTATAGATATGGTAAAACAAGAACATGTATCTTATTATGAATTAATTTTATATGTCTTCAGTTGTGTTTAATATATAGTGATAATTCATAATAATTATACCGGGCCAAAGAAACTAAGTATACGCTTCTGAACGGTGTCGAGAGCACAAGTTGAGACTGGGGGAATCAAGCCACGAATGTGAGAATTATATCTGATCTTAGTTGCATTTGCTGAATATATGTATATTTCGTATGAGATCAGAGCATAACAACTTAGTTTGTGTTGCTTGCTAAATATGTTATAGGTAAATACAGCTAGCGTGAAATTATATAAGTGTCGCTACCATAAGCGCTGGAGCGGCCAGAGACGCCTCCTATGCTGTCGGCGCCGGAGCCGCCGCTCTCGGAGCCGGCCGAGCCCGGCGCCTCCGCCGGCGACGTGCGCAGCGTGCTGCCGTCCGTCGCCGCAGTGCTGCCCTCGTCGTCCGACCTGTTCAAGAGATGCATTTTATTATCGTTTTAAATATTTAAACAGATATCATTCTCTTCGCTACCAACGGTATAAAAACTAATTTTCTTTATTAACTGTTTGTGAATTTTTGAACTCCTTAAAAGATTTTCATACATCCTGTGGCCGATAATTCCATTTGAAGGGAGTATATTAGCAAAATGCTGTGATTATTCCAGATACAACAATATGGCGGGTACCCGGGCGGCGAGGCGGCGGGGTCGCTGAAGCCGGGCGCGGGCGGCGGCGGCGCGGAGGGCGCGGGCGCGGGCGGCGCGCGGCGGGGCTGCTCCTGCAGCGACAGCGCGATGGCCAGCTCCACCATCGTCTCGTCGTCCGCGTCCGGCGGGATCAGCAGCGCTTCCAAACCTAACACAAACGCAATCATATTTTACAACCATATAAGCCTTGAAATTAGATATCAAAAAACGGGCTACAATTAAATATTATCTACAAATTTACCCGGCAACATAACAAACTTGATATGTCTCCTCTACTCATTATCATCTACAAACATAATTAACGATTATCTACAACAAAACATAGTGTCTTACCGCCATCATTAGCGAGTAACACCATTGGTTCGAGTGAGTCATCAACATCCATAAATTGATTTTCTTGCTGTTCATCTCGGTTTCCACTTAACTCGGATTCTGACACTACAGCCTCTGTGATTGAGCTTGTTGGTTGTGCAGTTGTAGCAGATGAGACAGCCCCTATGAAATAAAATTATATGATAAAGTGTTTATTTAATGTTATACATTAACTCATAAAGTATTTTCCTATCATTACCCGGTGTGTTTGGTGGTGAAGGTATGTAGACTCGCCGCCTCTTGACTCGAGGACGTAAAACTCTCATAAGCGCAGCTTTAGCGCCGAAACTTATGCTCTGGTCTTCAGCCAATAGCAGAGAAAGGTAAATTTGATTTCCGAAATCGATCTGCAAAATAAAATCAACGTAATCTAATATATCCTTAATATTCTGTGGTTTACTATTATAACACTTGTTCCTAATAAATATTGTAATGAGTATTATAAGATATTGCGTTACTGAATATTGAATTAAACAAACTTACGCAATCCGAGTCAGCGTGCAGTTGGAAGGCGTGTATGGTGTCGGCGAGCGCGTGCAGCGTGTGTTCGGCGTGGCGCAGTCCGTACGACAAGATGGCGGGCGGGCCGGGCGGGCCGGCCGTGCTGCGGCACGCGGCCAGGCGCCACAGCACGCTCGTGAGCAGCGCGCACACGTGCGTGTCGCGACCGTCGCCCTCCTCCTCGAACGGGCCCTTCCACAGGACGGACCAGTCGCCTACACAATCATTTAAACTATTGTATACCACTGGAATGTCTGTGTGTAATGGGTTTCTCGTATTTTCTACACTGTCTATTTGACGGTAACCATTTATCATAGTTGACTCGATCTACTAAACGCATTAAAATTTATACAGGTTCTATGAAAATAATTTTACATTGTAATAAAAATCACAGCAGCTTTAACATTTGCACACTTCTTCTGTGTGTGTAGAAAATGTATGCTGAGAAAATACTATGTATATTATACATATATAGGGCCCATTTATATTAGCGAAATATAGCAAAGTAAAATTTTACTTTAAATTATTTTTTCTTTAGAACCTTATGATGTATTCAGGATCCCGGGCTCAATAAACGTGATGGACGTGTAAAATGTATCGCTATACGAGCTGACCGTTTTCTGGGCGCTTGGGCGTGGGCGCGCTGTACTTGACGAGGTGCTGCGGGCGCGCCACGGCCACGCCGCGCGCCAGCAGCACGAGCCGGAAGTACGCCTCGGGGTCGATGTTGCGCGCGTCCGCGGTGTCCCGCAGCTCGCGCAGCGACGCGCACACGTAGCGCAGGATCGCCTGGTCCTGCGATAGTTACACGTCACATTACATATAACACATACTAATATTCTTATCTTGAGTAGAAACTAACATAATTATATATAATGTAAATTGTAATACTTAAATGTAAAATAGTACTCTTCAGTCATTAAATGTGTGAAATTATTAAAATACAATTTTATTTAATTCTCATCACTTATAAGGTCATAAATATTATCATAACATCTATATTAAAAACAAAAATATTTTTGTACAATTTATAAACTGCAGCATGAATATATCTAACCTTGAACTGATGATATTGGCTCTGGTGTATGGCCCGCAGCAGGCACTGGGCGCGCGCGTGCAGGTAGGCGCTGGCGGGCGCGCACAGCAGCTTGCGGGCGGCCTCGGCGCCCGCCTCGGTGCCGGCGCCGGCGGCGGGCGGCGTACCCGCGCCCAGCTCCAGCGTCTCTAGCGCCGCGCACGCCAGGCGTTCCAGTAAGCTCGGTTTCCAGGCTCCACTGTTACTTTCGGATTCCTTTGAACATATGAAGGAAAAAATGTTGTACAAATGTGACCAATTCACATATAATACTTTTATTTAATAATGTATTCAAGATGTTCATACTTGTGTAACTTTGCTTGAAGATGGACAAGCGGACGGATCTTCATTCTCCTCAGGCCATCCGAATTGCTCCTTATTTTTGCCATATACCTGATGTAAAAATATAAAAGTATGAAAGGATATCTATTAAGATATACCACATTTCTTCAAGACAATTTCTTTACCATTATAATCTCTACTGCTTAATTACGAAGTATCTGCATACATTCATCAATATTTAATGTTAAAGAATATAACATATTTTTTAAAATTTAATCTTATTCAGCTTACTTTAACAGAGTCGACCATGGTAACACCATCAGGATCTTGAGAAGGTCCAAAGTTAATAATGAGTTTTTTATCAGACTGCAAAGATTCTTCCCGCGTTAATGGTATATCAAACCAGCGGTTGCGAACCACTATTGTTGCAATTGATCTTCCGTAAACCTGCAAATATAAATATTATTAGAAACTAAATAAATATTGAAACATTTTACAACACACCTTAATTGCTAAGAAAATTTATTAATACCTCAACATAAGAAGGAGTTCTAGCGACGTCTTGACTTCCCAGCAGCACGCGTATCCCACAAATTACCATGTTGGGATCAGAATTCATTACTTCCATTGTAAAACCGCTCATTTTTGTCGATACCACATACAGTCCAGTGGTGTTCAACCTATGCTTGATCTGTCCCGTGTTGTACACTTGTAACAAGTCGTTTCCTCCAAACTCGATGTCGGTCATCGATACACAGTGTTCGAAGAAGTCAATTGGGAACTGTGGAGCTCCATTTGCATTAGATTTTGTGACGGTCTGGAAATAAATAAGAAAGTTACACCATTGTTCTCATTTCAACCAATCCAATCAATTAACAATATATCCGTATTGGAAATAATGTGAAAATGCTAAAGTAATTGTACAGTTATATAGCAATGCACAACAACACAATACAGCACCTGCTGCTTGGCGCGCGCGGCGTGGTGCGCGGAGGGGCGCGCGCGGCGGCGCGGCGCGTGCACGGGCTGCACGGCGGGCGACAGCCAGTAGCCGGTGCGCTCGCCGCCCGCCGCGTACATGCGCAGCGAGCCGTCCTCGCACAGCAGGATCAGCGTGCTCTTCTGCTCGCCGCCGCCGCCGCACCAGTGCCGCACGGCCACCATGTCCGTTATCTTCGCCTTCGACGGAGTCACCTGCGTACGAACCGTTCGTATAATTCGACTGCCTTATCACAGCCACACAAAAACGGTACTACTCTATGCTTCAAGTAAATGCAGATATTTCAGTATCGTATATCTTTAATAGGTTATATTACTTTTAAAATATGTATTTGTATATATGTACTTTTAAAATATGTAAAATACAAAACGTGCTTTATAACCACTCCTACTCCTGAATACTTACTACCAAAACTACTTAAGAAGAAAAATATATTTACCGACGCTTTTACCTTAAGTTCTTGTATATAAATGTTTGTCGGAGTCAACATAAGCACAACAGGGTTGTTTGATGCTTGCATTACGGCGGTCACTAGACCCGGATGTCCGGCGACTTCTGCCCACTGGCACAGAGATTGTGCGCTGCCCTGTTTCCCGCGTCCACCCTCCTTTTGACTAGTAGTTGTAGATACTGTTATCATAGCTGTCCCTAAACGGAAAAAATAAGTATTCATAACATTGTAAAATGTCATTAAATCATCTACAAAGTGGAAAAAAAACACCTATTTGAGGCGGAGCTTCTCACCTTGCACACTTTCTTCGACGGTGTTCAGCGGCGCAAGGAAACTCTTGCCTTGAGCATACGAAAAGAACAACATCTTGAGCGTATGGGAGTAGTAGATGGAAACTCCGCCGCCTCCGACAAGTCCAGCTACGTCCTTGAATATAACCATAATCCATATAGTTAATTAAAATTTGTCATAATTTTATTAATAACTTATCTATTATGGTAGCTGATTTTTAATATAGTTCCGAATAGTAATTATAAAAAACTGTTACTAAAAAAATTACAAACAAAAAAAAACATAACAGTTAATCTACTTTAATTTCAGTGGTATCAAGAGTCATTTGAGTTTATCAAAAATGCATATGATCATGTTTAAATTTAAAATATCTGTGATGAGGCACCTAGGTAGTATCAGGTAGGTAATATTAGGTAAGTAATATTAGGAATTCAATAATAATATGAAAATTACAATGAGTAACATATTTTATTACAAAAAACCCCTCAAGATGAAATTCCTACCTGTATTTCTGGGTGCAACACTTCGAGGGTGTTGGTGACGTAGAAGGTGCCGAGCGACGCCCGCGACTCCTCGCTCATGGGCTGCCAGTAGATGTGTCCGGCCGAGCCCATGCACAGCATGTGCATCACGCCCTCCTGGTTCACGAACGTTACGTCGCGCACCTATGGGCAAACGTTTTATATATTAAACATAAACATAATTTTTTGCAAACGATTGTATGTTTCCAAGCAAAAAAACTATGATTGAGATATTTTTTGACTGCCCTTATAGATTAATACTACATAATATATAATACCACAACTTACTTTGCCACTCGGCACAAGGAAGTGATGCATGGGGTTGCTTAAATCCTTGCTAAGATCGAAAATCTTCACGAAGTCGGAGGTCACAAGTGCCAGTTGCGTCTGGGAGCCCGGCAGCCAAATGGCCTTGATCACATAGTTGTTTGCCTCCAAGCCGGTGTTCAGCACGAAGTGGTCGGCTACTGCACCTGTGAGCGTACATGTGGGTAATATTATAAACAACACCATCGAGTCAAGTTTCTAAATTGAGCAAAATACTACAACTTAATTTCCATTAAAAGGGTGCTTACAAAAAAGTCTGCTATATTTGACATTAGACCAACTAAATATTAAATGAATTCAATGAAATGAAACATTAAAAATATATACACGTTGCAATAATCTAATAGTTGTGGAACATACCGCCGCTATTGAAGGTCAGCACGTGGCACTCCTTGAGACCGCACACGGCGAGCAAGTCTTCGTTCCACGGATTGCCGCTCAGGCTGAGCACGGTGAACGGGATGGGCGCAGACGACAGACGGGTGAGTGTCAACTTGTGCTTTGACGAGTCTGCTTGCTTGAGAAGCGCCGACAACTGCAGGACTGTGATCTTTCCTGTTAAATCAATTTTATTTGTAAGCCATTATTTGTTTTTTAAAAATTCATTATGAGTTTAAATTAAATACATTTAAAAATTAATTACATGTATACACTGAATTCAAACAACATTGAAAGCTGTGTAACAATTTCAAACATACTAAAATCCAGGAGTTCTGGGTGCATCAGATTAAAATTACGATCTGTCGTGATTCGTTTCTAGGAGACTCACTATAAAGTTAATATCGCCATATAGATATATTATTTAGATTTTCATGGACATAGATATAGAATCGTTTTGACCTTTTTCGTGCGAAACCGCGAGGTGCTGCCGACGGCCCTGCGGCGACGCGAGGCAGCACATGGCCACACGCCGCAGCTTGTGGGCGGATATCAGCTGTCGGATAGTCTGCCCGTTCTCTCCCGTGTACGACATGCGCACGTTCTCAAAGGCGCCTTCTTGAGAGCCTATAAAAAAGGATACGTACTTAGCGGTAATCAACTTTTTTCATTCTTTCATAGGAGACACCTCGGTAATTATAATTTCGTTTGGTGTAAAGTAAAAAATGAAATGCCTAATGTTTTTTTTACTAGATGGCCAGTAGAAGTAATTATGAACCTATTGAAATATGACATACCTAGTGTGGGCAGCATGAGGGAGTCAGTGTGCGTGAACTTCTTCTCGCCGAGGTGCAGCTGCGCCAGGGCGCGCTGCGCGCGGCCGTGCGCGCCCACGGCGGCGCCGCGCTCGCAGGCGGCGCGCACGGGGCCCGCCAGCACGCCCAGCAGGCGACGCACGCGGTCCAGACAGTTGCTCCAGCCGCAATACGTCCACAAGTATGAACGAACGCCTAACAAACATTAAGTAAGTTACGATAAGCTAACAAACATTAAGTAAGCTACATTTATTACATTAAGCTACATTTATTGGGGCCTGTAAACTTACGATAGCAATGTAACTAGCTATATAAATCATATGATAATATTGAAAATCGGTTAAGATATTAATACATAATTAAAATATGCAAATAATATTAGATAGCGAAAACAATCATTTGGCCAAATACTAAATGTTCTGGTGTTCATGAAGCATATTGTATGGCATTTCAAAAGGGCGACTAAGCGATGATTATGTAGTTGAGATATTTATAATTAATCAGTAGTTTGAACTACCTTGGATATTCTGGCTAAGTACAGGTCGGCGCGGAGGCGCAAGCAGCGCTGGCGGCGTGGGGCTGGAGGGCCGGCGCCGCAGCGACGGAGCAGGAGGTGCTTCCTCGCTGCCGCTGCCGCGACCCGCACCCAAGGTGGCTGATCGCTTCACCAATGCTTGACAGCTATTAATTTTTTTTATTTAAAATCAAACTTCATATACCATATATTTACCAAAACATTTTAAAATAATATACAATGACTAACACATAAACTTTCGTAGCGTCTGTTTAGGCTTTCCGTGAAATATTAAAGCAATATTTTATAAAAGTGTGAGGTTGTTTTCATAAATCAAAATGTAAAGAGTACAAACCTGGAGTCGGGCTTGGCGCCACAGTCGCAGAAGAAGTTGCCGAACTTGGCGTAGGACACGTCGTGGCCGCGGTGGCACACGCGCGCGCACACCGTGCACACGCCCACGCCGTCCACCATCTTGCACGTGTGGCAGTGGTACCAGTGCTGGTTCATGAACTCGCGCTGCGTCACCGTGAACGTGCACAGCTTGTACTGCAGCATCGCGTCCTCGTCCTGCAATATTACAGTTTTATTCAATTGTGAGTTCAAATTATTTTTTCATGTGAGACTAGGAATTATCTGCGAACGTGAAATGTAGTATCAAAAATAGATATCAATTAGTATGACACTTATATCAACTTTTTGTAACACACAGCAACAAAACAAATACTTTTATGTTACTCACGGAGTCATCCGCACTGGTGTCATCCTCATCTTGCTGCTCGTCGGCATAGTCCAATTCAAATCCAAGATCAGACGGGGATTCCCAAGTGGGACTTACGGAGCGTAATGCTGTAAGAGTTGCACTATGTTAAAAAGTACATAATAATAATAGAAGAAGTAATAATAATTGTCTTGAATAAACTTACAATGTGGTTGTAGAGTATTAATAGAATGTAAAGAGTCAGAAATATAAGACAGCAGTACACAGGCGGCCTCGATTTGTGGCGCCAGCGAGCCGTCGACTTGTCCTTCTTCAAGTTTTTCTAGAACTTCCGGAGCGATCAGGTTATCGATACTATAATAAAAAGAAACAAACTTATAATCCGAAGCAGATAAATAAGCAAAATTATCAAAATTAAATATAATGTACACTAAAAAAACACTACGCATAAAAACTACATAAAAAGAACTTGGCATATTTAAATTGTATATCGTTTTGTCTCAGCACACTCACATAGTACAAAGCCAGCCAATCGCAGCGGGGAACAGCTGCGCGTGCAGGGAGCCCGAGTGCGCGTCGCCGAGCCGACACAGCTCCTTCAACAGCGCGGGCGTGACGTACGGCCCGTTACCGGAACACTCGCCGCACACTTGGATCAGCGTGCCCAGTGTGCGCTTGCTCACGTCTTCGTTGCTGTAAGGGGAGTCCGTACTGATATCTGATTATAGACGTAGTTCATGGTTAGTAGGACACGCTCGCCACCCGCTGACTGGACAGTTCATTTGGCGATTGCACGCACACTTGCATGCAAGCATGCAAACTGGGAACTAAAGGTTTGTAGTTTAATGTTAGTTTGGCTTTCTTAAACATAAACGTAACTTCACGCCTGTAGGCAGAGGAATGCAGAATATTCCCACGATTCACCAGTTACGTTTACGTCCCACTATAAAATAGGTGGTGAGCCTATTGCCTTGCATCGGGCACATATCAGAACCACTACTAGCAATTCTAAATTAGAAAATTTTGTAGTGTTCGATCCGGGACCTCTCGATCGGCAGTCGCACATCCAACCAACACGACCAACGAGGCAGTTTCTTCTTAAACATTGTAATAAAAATTAAAAACAAACAGTTGAATCATTTAATAAAGTTGAATGTCAATCAAGTCCCTCACTCAACTGATATATAAACATTAAACATCAAATTCTCACCAGTGCTGCACGATGTGCTTGCAGAGCGCGCTGAGCAACAGAGCAGTATCGTTGGTGTTCTCGCTGGGCGGCGGCGGCTCGGCCGCGGCGGGTGGCGCGTTCCCGTTCTCCTTGTTCGCATCGGACCAGCTAGTGTCTGCAAATTTGTTACCATCACGATTAACACCCGTTGAAAAAAAAAATAAAATTCGATATACATAGTGTTTACTGTTTGATAAAATGTAACCATTAACTGTAATACTTTGCATCGATCAAGTAGACAGTAAAATTATAGCGTTACAGTTTTATTCTTGAAATAATTCGAAAACCTACAGCTAAATTAGAATATCTTAGAACATTCGGGACCATTATGTAATGTTCTAACAATTTTCTATTCCTAAACACCTTATGGGAACATGTGTGCTTCCACGTTAAAAACTATCAAAAGAATCTATCAAACTGTGTAGTGTGAAAATATAACAAATCTACCCGCAAACTTTCCTTTTATAATAGTACATTCCTACCTGAATTTCCATTGTTTGACACCGCTTCTGGCTGCGCTCTGGGTGCCGGTGCTCTGCAAGCATAAAATCGCTTAGTTTACTGTTTTACTAATTGAATAAAATCTCTTTTGTTTATTGCTGGATTTATTCAAGTAACATAACCCGGTGTTGCATTAAAAAAAGTAATAATAAAGTTTTAGATGTCACTGCAGCCTTATTAAACAAAATTATTTTATTTCACGAGCCAAAATGTAATAGATGTGTGGTGTGCAACTCACGGGGCATCAAAAACGGGTAGTTCCTCGGCCCGGTTGCCGTTGGCCTCGTTCTGCGCGCTGGCGTCGGCGCGGAAGACGCTGCGCAGCGCGTTGCGCAGCGCCAGCGACGCCGTGTTGCCGTTGGGCTCGGGCGCCGTGGACGTGGGCGTGGGCAGCTCCGTCTCCGCGGGGCTGCCCCCTGCGCCGGGCCCGCCATTGGTCGACGCTGTCACGACAAATTGATATTTAAGTACTTATAGGATGTAACTCATGCAATTCCATTAAACATGCTTAATATTAATTATTAAATACTTGCATTTGTAATATTAAAATTTTGTTGATAACAAATTAAAATAATAATATGAATTACCAACAACAGCCTTGTTCCTTAGTGAGAAAACCACCTACCTGGTAAGCAAATGTGGGCCATGAGGTTAGTCAGCTTCTGCTGATCGGCTACCCCGATGAACCGACAAACGGATACGCATAGCGCGCTGCCCAGTTCACAGCCTTCGCAGCCAGCGAATATTTTCAAGAACAGCCTGATTGGAATATAAATAAATAACCTTAACAAATTAACCCAGAATCAGATGAAAAGTTTCTAGTGTGAGTAATAAAATATTTCTCTCGATTAGTTGAAATAAATCGAACTCAAAGATTTGATTTACACTAAAACTTACTTGACAACTCTTTCAGTGTATGGATTTCTAACATTTGGTGCAGACAGCAGAATCTTTCCAAGAGAGTATCCGGTGTTATCCGCAAACACAGATTCGTACGCCGCCTTTCCTGCAGGACGATCTAGGGTCTTCTCATAGTATTTGACCTAAAACAGACAACATAGGTAAGTATTGTTTTATTAGTACTAGCCACTATATTATTTACTCCTAGTCTCTGTATTTTATTTCAGTCATATCTCACCATTTGTCTCAAAACCTTCTCCGTGGACGGCTGCAAATGGTCGACGAGCACGGTGTAGGTGGTCTTAATGATGTACTCGTGAACGAGTTGCTCTGACCGCGGCGTCTGAGGCACGAGCGTGGTCAGCGTGCCCATGAATGGCTCGGAGAGAAACTCGATGCGGCCGTCGGTCTAGTGTAAAAGTCAATTAATCTATATGATTGTTGGCATGTATAAATTAAATCACGATCATATATGATTTTTTTTTCCGCTTTTACTTTTACTTCATTCAAATATTGCTAGAATTATGGAAGATAAAGAAGAACGATGGGAAAAATATTGTTCTTGGTTTTTTTTAAATCAATAAGTATCTAATATTTTCTAAAGATGCTTACCACAGCAGGTATTATAAGATCCAAAGCCCTTCTGGTGAGTTCAGTGTTTTCGCTTAGTTTACTGGCTCCGAATTCCAGAAGCTTCGCGGCGGAATGTGTTAGCATCATGAGCGACGTGCTGATCGAGTACTTGGCGTTACTGCTCATCTGATCGCAGTGCGCGGATACCAGTCGCAGCAGAGCGCTTTCTGACGGTATGATGTGAGATGCATAGTGGTTCTAAAACAGAATATAAAATTATTTATTTGAGTTAGTATTAGAAAATTTAGCTGGTATCGAAGCAAGATAATGAATAAATGCAATACCAGATTGATAAGCGCAGCGCTCGGCGGTGCTCCGAAGCTGGTGAGCACGGCGCCCACGTTGGACGGCAGGTGCACGCGCAGCCACGCGCCCAGCGTGGGCATGACGGCGCCGGCGCTCGACGTGCCCGTCAGCACGCCGGCCGCCGCGCTGCACACCTGCAGGCGCACGCGCGCCACGGCCTCGTCCGCCGCGCTGGCCGGCTTCTCCATTACAGTGGACAGCTCCATGTCCGCACTCAGTCTGTTCGCCGATCATTTACAACTAATATATGAGCAGTGACGGAAAAACACATATACGGATTCATGTAGTTTATCAATATAGATGTAGATCGTCTATTTTAAAACTGAACGCCCCTAACTGCGTTAACAAATACTAGCAAATGAAATATTTAGATGAAACACAATGACAGAAATTTATCATTGGTCATATTAGCAAAATATTATAAATATAACCAAATTGTTTTGATGACTAGATCTGTTGAGCAACTACTGCATAATTGACTACATTTTACCACAGTGCAGACTTATCACTTCATAGATAACGCGTGGTCATCGCCATAGTAAGTGAATTAATGCAATAATCACTGGATTAGTTGACTACTCAGTTTGAAGACAAGTCCAAGTTTGCAGTAAAATCACCGCACGCACACAAGTAAGACTATATTTATTTTTCTTAACACATTAATAAATATTTTTGAGTAGAGGGGTGTTCATTTTTAAAATTGAAGGTTTCTACCAATAATCAACTCAAGCATCACTTTATCTAATTGCAACCTCTAATAAGACAAAAACAAGAATATTCCAGAATATTCTATACTGTTCTATTTTGAGGTATTAAGTTACATAAATGTGCAATATATAAGCGAATATAAAAAAATAAATTACTTGCAACACTCGACTATAGTTTCCAATAAATCAAGAAGGTCAGGCATGAACTGATGAGCTTCTGTTGTAGACGCTCCATCAACAAGGCACATTTTGAGCCTAATCAGAGCTGCATCACAGGAAATTACAT
>DWEI01001838.1:0-15635 GCA_018245875.1 Mysoria ambigua
ATGAGATCTATTTTTCTATGTTATTGCTGTAATTCTTTTTTGCCGATGAAATGGATAATTAATTCTTTGTTATGTATCAATATCTCACATTTTTGTTTTTTTGTATTTTGTTAAAAATGGAAGCTTGCAAACTGCATACTGCCTGATGGTAAGTGATCGCCATTGCCTTTGGTCATGTGCATCACTAGACGTCTAGACAATATTTTACTGGCTGTGAAGGAGAGGCATTTTTCACGCTTTTCTCGAAGAAGCCCATATCGCAGTGCTCCGGAAATACCTCCGAATAAAAATGATTTAGCAACTTACCCGTCGTGACAAAAATGATCGCCTATGCTATGTATTAGATCTAATTATTATTAAAATAAACTTTACAATGTTAATCGTCAATATAAAAACATGTATTTTCGTATTTACTAAACTGTAATAGTTCCCATTATTTCTCAGAAATAAATGAAGGTCCGCAGCTGCCGACAGGAAGACATGCAAAATGTGATAACGTTTCTCGACTTTTCACGCTTCAGTTAAAATATTTTTAATATAAATTTCACTCACTAAGCTGTGCCTGCGTCAATAAATTACTGGTATTCAAATCTATTAGTCACTCATAGCTAAACTCGTTTTTAATTGACGGAAGAGGGCATACAAAGGTTGCAGCCAACAAATAAGATCTCTAGTATCGGTATAAACTATACTGCGTAAGAGCAACAACACTCTCTAGTAGGTGGTGGGTGGCGAATGATCAACATTTGCACTATCTTGTAAGTCGCAAGCGCCGCTAATTGGCAAGCGGCCAGGTCCTCGAATGCAACGAACAGTGTTGCCAGATACATTGTCACACATTAATAGGACTAGAACAATAAAAATAAATGTGATTTAATTTTATACGTTATTGCTGTGATTCTTTTTTGCCAATCGAAATAATCATAATTTATTTCTCGCTAATTGTAAACAAAAATGCAAATTATACGTGGCTGTTGACACGTCGTGAATTCGAAATTAACTATAGAAACTATAAGTAATATGAATACACTCTAAATAAAACCTTTTGGACACCAATACCAGACAATATTATACGAATATGTCCGAATATATGCAAATATATTTTAAATGTTTGACGCTAACATGCGAATAGATAGCAACCATAATGTCTGCTATTTCCATTTCTAAAATTAATAGATCTAAAAATAAATGGCGAATGCATTAGTATTATGAATTAACTCTGTTCACCTATAGTTATCTGTAATACAAATTTCAAAACATTTCACTGTTGTAGTTCCTTGTTGGATATCAAAAAAAATGTATTGGTCGCTTAAAATGTGAATTTATATATGACATTACTTACTGAAAGTTCACGACTATGAACCAGCGTCTATGGAATGCAATGTAAGGAACAATTGATTTATCAAACATGTTTAATTCAGAGGAGTAAATATGCATCTCACTATTTGTGTAAAGGAAACATTTAATGTCGTACTTTCTCGCCTATAAAATGATATGACGCAAACCGCAAACGAAACATGTAACAACAAAGGTAGCATCACGAACAATAAGCTCGTCATCGTGACGTGTACGAGTCTTGAGTCGACCCCCGTTTACTAGGATATGTTTGTGGCTAGGTGTATTACATACTTTAACTTGAATATTTTTATTTATCTGCTATATAAATGTTCTTGATAGTTATTAGTCTTACTGTTATCTTTCAGATAGAAGACTAACATCCAACAACGAAATGATGAGAGAGTGATGACGGTACTTGTGTTTAGGACATCCCACGCACGCCGTAACACCTGGTAACCGTAGCAGCAAACCGTTGAATTCAGTGTTCGCTCTCAAGAAACTTGTCGAAACAAGATGCTTTATCCTTTTTCTTGGCACGCGGCCCCGATCCTAATGATTCGCTACAAGGTCCTTTTTACTAGGTGTTGTGTTATATTAATTTATTATATTTGCCTTTGTTTTTTGTTTCATTTATTGTTACTTTTATTACAGTAGCGGAACAGTTGCAACATCATTGTCCACGTATCGGCTAGGTCACAATAGGTGGGAAGTATTAATTGAAGACTTTTCTCTTCAGTCTTTGCGGTATTGGCAACGAAAAGACAAAATCACGAATACGTGGTTCAGCTACATTCAGCTACATTCTTATGCAAGCCTTCTCCTCGACGTCGTTTCTAACTAACCGCTAAATTTGCCCGAGGTAAACATTCCTAAACAACCTCGAGACGGACTATATCAAAGGGAAATAGGATTGCCACCTATTCCACAGTGGGACGTAAACGTAACTGGTGAAACGTGGGATTTTTTGCATTCCTCCGCCTACCTCTTCCGTGATTACAGGCGTGAAGTTACATATATATACTTACACACAGTTCTTGTCCAACTCGTCCTGGGTGAGCGCAAACGACATTTCCGGAGAGCTGAGCACCGGGAGCGCCATCGAACACCGATGCAGGAGATCCTCCTCCGTGCTGCAGTTCTTTTTCAAAGCACCTGTCGCGAAAAAAACAATATTAGATGCTTCATCATCATCATCATCATCATCATCAGCCTATTCTCGTCCACTGCTGGACATAGGACTCTCTAATAGCACGCCACTGAGCTCGATCTTCATTAGATTAGATGCTTATATTAACATAACACGCACATAATACGTCTTAGCCATACTTAATAGGTGTATATGTGAGTAATGTGTAATCATTAATAATTATTTATTTGCAGGTGCTGGAGATCGATGTTTAAGTGAGCGAGCCGCCACCACTGCACAGAGCTGTGGCAGATGTGGCAAAAATGAACTACATTTTTTAAGCCGTTCTCAAAAAGTCCCGTTACGCGGGACACTGCGGCGAACTTAGACTTTAGAAATAAGTAAGATTATTGTATTATATCTTCTTCGGGCTTATTAATTGAATCGTTGTGTTATGAGTTTATGTATTCACATTTAATGTTAATAAATAGTTAATATATGTATAACGGCAAAGATAAAGCCCAGTGATATTTATTTTTTCATAAGAAAAATTTTCAAGTTTAGAATAAATACATTTCAGCGTCGCGCTTAGATCCAGACATATTCTTTATATAAATAGAAATATATTTTAAGATACTATATTTAAATAGAAATATATTTTAAGATACGTGAAGTTAGTGCAAAAAATTAAAATTATAATACACTAGCGGACCCGGCAGACGTCATGTCATGTCATGTCGTGAATATAAATATGTATCAAGTAAAATAAAGTAATAGAATTTGTATTCTAAAAATAGAACGCAGCGCCATTTATTGGGTGTATTAGATACTTAATTGACTAATGATGGTGAAGAATTTTATCGATGAATCAATTTACACCGCCATCTATGAGAACAGTAAATAAACATGAGCTTTAAACATTTAATTTATACATTTTATTTGTTTATTTTCGCGACATAAGCGAATAATTCAGATAAAAACTATCTTATTGAGAAAGTTGGACTAAATTACGGGTACATATGAAATTTGATTGAAATCGGTTCACTACTTTTGGAGTTTATTGTCGACATACATCGTGATATGATTTTTTTTATATAAATACAATCATTACAAGTCCATTGATTTCCGGAAAATATAACACAATTCATCATTCATATTATATCACTCATGTTATTTCACTCATATTATCTCACTCATATTATCTCACTCACATTATCTCATTCATATAGATCATCTGATCGGACATCGTACCCGGGATCCCACGTGTAACTAATAGACGTTGTGACGAATTTGCACATTTATATATCGAGTAATCGTTCTAAATCTACAGATAAAGCTGATACCTATCGACTAAATTAATCAAAACTTCAAGGTATACTATCAATATGGTATCTGTTTTAATTAAATATATATAGGCATAAAATTAATCTGCAACTATCGCCAACTTCATAATTGGCAATAGGTAGGTATCGCCTCCACGTTATTGTATCATATTGTACTACGCAAAGTGAAACCTGTTATCAAACAATTCTATATGCACAATAACACGTGTTTATTTTTAAGTAACATGTTTATTAAAACTTATTGTTAATAAGATTCGGACGCTGGTGCCAAGGGAGGCCAAGACTCGTCGATCTTGATCAAATAGCTTCAGATACATACTAGATGATGGCAGTTAGAAATCTCCTAAACCGGAGAAGGAGATTGATGAATATAAAAGAAGCAGGGCAGGTATGTAAGAGTAGAGATATATAGCACTCGGTGATCTCTGCCTACCCCGTGGAAGAGATGTAAGTAATATTTGTTTTTGTAATATAATTTAGGTCATTATTTCTCTATCATTATCTAATGCGCATTTAAATGATCGTCTTTCGTATTTCTTTAAGATTTAAAAGTAATACGTAAACATACTGACAAAAAAATTAAAATCGATTGTAGTTGCAAATAACTAATATCTTATCAAAAGCATTGGTTTTTATCTAATAATTTTACTACGCAGAGATATAACGTTTACGTTCATTCCGTAAATATGTTTATCACTGTAAATTTCCGAAATACGATGTATCTTAGATACTGCGGAATAATATGTTAGTAACAGAAAATAAAGTACCTAATGTTATAAATTAATTTTGTACTCAAATAATCAATAATATTTATAATCATTATGTGAAATTAGGATAGACTAGAAAAAGAAAAAATACTGGTTCAATAGGCACAATCGCTTTGTTTAAATTGAGCTATATTTTTTTATAGAAGATCAATCTTAAGAATTTCTTTGAATGGAATCCAATTAGTGCTAGCAAGAAGATGTAATCAAGAAGATGTTTCCGTACTCCTCGTTCTAAATACCATCATGACTGATCATTTAAAACATTAAATTATACTGAAAATCTATCTACGTGAAATACCTATTATATTTTGTATTATAGTATTTTTTTTGTTAAGCTACGAGTATAACAAAAATGTATTTAATTTAAGTTAAATATTTTGAAACAAGGTGTAATGAATATATGTATATATGTTTTTTATTCAAGAGTTGTGTGGTAGATTATTATAACCAAATTTGCAAGCAAAAATATTTTTTAGCATACAATATTTTAACTCCTATTATACATATTAAAGTGTCCAATTTCGAAAAATAATAAATATGTTTTTGGGCAGGTTTACGTTGTGTTAATAAAACGCCGAAGTTGGATTTACCAAAAGTGGGTGTTTGCAAAATATTTCAATCTTTGTGTTTACAATGGTAAGATTATAATAAAAAAAATATCGCAAAGTTCTTAAGTCTTACACCCGCCAATCATTGAATTTGTGTTGCGATTGAAAACCTTGCGAAACGGTATTAATGTAACACGAAATTCACACAGAAATAAATAAAATATTCAGGTAAAAGTGAAGAAAAAAACAACTACATATCTTTTACTATTTCTCTCCATATTCAGTTGATTTTTACAAAATAAACTAGTAACTCAAAATGAACTTGTTATAAACAACTTTCACTATTTATATTTTCTTCACATGTTCCACATACAGCTCAAGTAGTCAAATTATTAAAAAGACGACATATGGCAACACGACTGCTTCCATCATATCTGTTACTATCGATCTAGGAATTTGGATATCGATTGTGACGTTTACAAATAAACAATTAACTTTCAATCTACAGCAATCATCGTTAAATAGATCTGTTTACGACGAATAGGTACATATACATATATCAAGAAATACCGTACGCCACGTCACACCACTCCCGCGCCGGCCGATCGTGTTACACGCGGTGCGCACGCGCGGCGATATGTATGTCCATTCGTGATTGGAATTTTACTTCGCGCAAACTAAATTGGAAGTAATATAAATATCACCGAACTAATTAAACAATAATACCGTATCTAAGTAAAGGTCACAATATGAGGCGAACTGATAAAAAAAAATACCATTTATTTTATTGGTGATCGTGAATGCATATAAGTCAATGTAAACATCTCGAAAAAGGAACGTGTCTGACATTTCGGCAATGCCCTTCAGAATTCATACATTAATGTGGGTGTCCTGCTGAACAGGTTTATTTTTAACAGTGCCCGTCTCAGAGTCATACATTCCGATGATGTAGTGGGGAGGCGAGCCCACCGCGCCGCCTCGTCCCATTGGTTGGTGCGATCGTACGATGTTTTAGTATGTGTGCGTGCGCCATACACAACACACACATTCGCATAACTGACGCGTATCTAGGCCCAATTTAAGAGGCATCGGTAAGAAAACCGCCAATTGATGTGACTGATTGAATCGCTCTCCCAGATACCATAGGAAGTCGCGACCGCCTTGACACAATGACGTTATCAACCTTACTTTTATTACAAGTGACGTTAACACATTTTTATTATACGACACTTGTTCGAGCTCGGAACGAATACGTAATGGAGATAGCCTGTGCTCACATTCATCTCCGTGTATACAGCTGGCCGTTAACGTGATCACAGCAAACATGGTTCGTTTGACTTACATATATAACATATCTGAGTATCAAACTTTTTACATAAGTACGTAGCAAATGATTAGATCGACGCTGTTAAACATCGTGTCGTGTAGCGAATGTTGAGGACCTAATGATAAAATCTAACAGATTGGTTTACATGCAAAGTGTACGTTTTACACGTTTTATAAGATGTATAAAATCATGTATAATTTGATTACGTAGTAATAATAATATTCAGATATCGTACGCGGAAAAATTATATAGGTAATAATAAAAAATGAACACAGTCATCAACGGGTTAGTTAATAAATGTGATGTATATAGGTTTATGCATTATTGCTATATCAGCACATGTAATTTATTAATTTTATAAGACTTATTTTTTAAAATAGCAAATTGTCATTAAGTATTATTATTTTGTAATATAGACGTAATCCAGCAAAATGAAGTAGATCCACATGTTAATTTAATTTAAATGTTAATATAGTCGCGGATAGTAAGATAGGTATGTACTGTACATTTACAAGCAACTAAGTTTAGTAGATAATATAAAAGAGACAGAATAATTAATTTATATGTGAAATAATAGAAATACATACATTTAAGTATTTGGGGCAAACATTTTTAGGTCCTTTTTTTTACTTAAATTTTATTATACTTCAAAAGAAAATTATCATCGCACAAAAGTCCAAAAACTCTTTATACATTAAGTAGGTATAAATGCGAACACCCACATAACATGTAACAGCGCGAATACTTTGCGATATTCAGTTATAATGTTACTGTGATATACAATAATCCTGACACGAAGTAACACTTACAGTAATATTAATGAAACAATACTATGAAACCTGCTGAGCCTAGGATTCGTCGTCATTTTGTCTAAGACGCGCATAGTCTGTCAACTCGCAAGAATCCAGTGCGATAATCTATGCCTTTAAACCATCTTATACTGCGACAAGACCAGTGTCTGACAAACTATAAAAGGTCATCAACATTAATATTTAGTAGAAATGCGCTCATAAATTGTGTATAAAAATATTTTGATTGCTTCTAATTACCTATTACCTACTAACACATGAATAAATCTGCCAGGTATAAAAATTGTTTGTCCAACACGAAAACGCGTTTTTCTCAAATTCAGGTTTGACTGGTATAAGTTATTTATAACCAGTCGCATTCATAAGGGCCCATGTAACCAGCTGCATCAAACGACACCAGTGAAACCAATAATCGCCGCATGCGATCGCCATGTTTTAACATAATGGTTACATGTTAGCACATACTTTAATTTATGAATACAGTATTTTTAAAATGGTCCTTCTCGAAGTGAATATTGTGCTAAATAAATCAATCAATAATACGAGTATGTTGAACTAAGTCCACTTGAATTGAATGAAGTCGACTTCTGGGTGTGGAAATACAAAAAGAAGACATTGTTAAGGAGGCTAAATGGACAAAAACGTAGATTAGACAAATGACAGATCAAGATAAATTACGGTAACCCTAATATGTGTACTGTATGCCGTATACAATTACCCATGATGACGATTTTGTATTTCATAATCCAACGTCTTAAACTTTGCCAACTAATATTTCGTATGATTAATATTAATATAATGATAATAAATAAGTAATTGAAGCTCAGCTCTAAGATAAGGGTTTACGAATTCTTGGGCCCTCACGGGAAAACCTTACCCAACTTAATTTTAATTATAAATATGAGAACCTCATTATAAATCTTTAGCAAACTGTAAATGAAATATTAATTACTTTGATTCCTGTCAAACGCTACATTTCTGAAAGATATACTTTTAGATGTTGTCTTAATTCGGTTGGCGCTAGTCAACTAAAAATAAACATAAAAAACATAAAATTTTTAAATCAAATTTTAAAAATTTTCAAAATATAACAGTGTAGCAATTTAAATTTAATATAAGTCATGACTGGTAAATTTTGTCGCGAAGTTTTAAAATGAATACGCGCATCTGTAGCTTGGAAATTTCTAGAAAAATATAGTGAGGTAAAGTTCTTTGTAAAAGTTCAAATGTGTTTAAATACAATTTAACTCAGATAAGATTATAGACACTACTTGACGCAAGAAACTGAAATTTAGAAAAATACGAATGTTATAATTCTCCTGAATATTATTTGAATTATACATGACGAGTGTTCTGACAGAGGTACTTTACGAATCAATAGAAGGGTTTCTTATTCATAAATGTACATTATACATTAATAAATTTTAGATTATACCTTTCGTTGGGGAAATATTACAACCATGCCGAAGTATACGATGTTGAAATGCAAATTATAAGAGCAAAGAGGCCTTTTATTGAATATAACATAGATAACACAATCTGCTATCCTTCGACGTGAATTAATAAGAGATACTTTGGACAGCGAACATTGAATAGATAACATTCCTTTCTGAAATTCTCTTAATATAAAACACAGTGACTATTTATAACAATACAAAAATATACGAAACTTTCGCTTTGAAATCACAAATTATATGTAGTATATGTTTTTGATTTTTTATCAGTATACAAAAGTTACTCTTTGATAAGGTGTTAAAAAATGGAATAAAAAATCTGCATTCTTTACACACACACAATAAATGTATGTAATTGCATTGTTCTAAACGCCATAATACACGTAGGTTGTTATAAAACGGTACAAAGTGAACTCCGTAAACTGCTAAAGTTATGCTTCAAATGTTCTATTCAGTTCTTTAATACCTAGAAACACTTTATAGGAGTTGTACAAAATATTACTTAAAAGGAAACATGCGCAGAATATTAATAGTAAGCTTCTTTTCCGTCCTTGCGTACAATTCGCCAGGATATTTACGAACTAAGCTCAAAGCTTTCAGCAAAACAGCAAAAGTGCAAAATTTTTCAAAATTCACTATCAAGTTAATGTTTTCTATAATAGATGTGAAGGTGAAGTTGAGGCCGACAATTTTTTTAATTATACTTTGTAACACACAACTTTCAATAATATCGTCGTCGTGAATATTGCCACTTTTTTCTATGCTTAGCATCAGGGTCCAAATTGCAGACTAGTTGCAAATATTGGCTTAGATTTTTCATAAATCGGAGTTTCATAAAACCAGCTGTCGTCAGAGTAAATTGAACAGACTAGTCTTCAGAATAAAATAATGCACAGTGAAATTGCCATTTAAACAAATTCAACTTAGATCGCAGACAAAACTGTAGATAAATATCCTTTTATTAGTTCGCTAATGAGAAAGCAGTTCGAAAGACTAACTTTATCGCGAAATAATAGTGGTTCTTGTAAAAAGAAACGAGAAAAAACCGAAGTCAAGTTAAAACGGTGTTCGTCAATAAAAGCTTTAAATTATAAAAGTAATGGTAAATTATATACTAAACATGATCTATGGTATTCACTTAGATTTCACATATATAGTTAACATAACAATAAAGGAGGTAATAAACTACATATGTACATTCTGTTACGGCAAATTTGCTAACATATTTAGATTTAAAATCTTCTACCTATGTATTTGCGTCAAGACTCAAAAAGTTTATCAATTTATTTATCACACATTTCATCTCCATAAATACCTTAATCAGCACAATTTTCAAGCGTAACGCTTTCAAGTTATCATTCCGTACACGAATGCGAGTAGTGTGTAACAATTATTACAATCTCGTATCTAGAGATAAAACTCAATTTGTCTAGACAAAAGACGCAATAAGTTATGAGTATACGCAAAGATAAAAACGAGTTGCGATTTTTTTGATAAATCATAAAACGATTTATCAATTCACTTTAAAACATAAACGGAATTCATTCCAATGCATCACCAGTTACGTTTACATTCAATAATGGACTAGGTGGTGGGACTATTGCCGTACACCGGACACGATTCCAGACTTCAAGCCAGTTTGAACTGTTGAATCCACCTCGTAGTCAGTGGCGCATGAAAGGAGCCTCCTCGAGCGGCGACTATGTCTAATTAAGAACGTACACTGCCCGGGGCAGCCTGTACATTGCGACTAATTCTTGCACCACGATGACTGATGAAAAAGAAGTTATTCTGGACTTCTCGATCAGTAAGGCACTTGCTACTCAACCAACCGTCCATGCTTGAAACTACCATATTTATAATTGCACGATTGCGATAGGTAACTTTTTGTTTAATTAGTTGAAAGTCTAGTTCCATTTAATTATCTCTAACCACTTGTCGGAAAGCCCGGAGCCCTATCCTTAATATAAATTGCAAACGATCTGTAAAATCAAGTACTCTTGATTTTACAGATTTCAGTACTTACTGTTATCATTAGAAAAAAATATTTTTCAGGAAAGTTAACAAACGCTCGCTCAATATTTTGAGAACTAAGCAGATTACGAAATGGAACAATATAAGTAGTGGAATAAATCAAAACTATTTGTATCGTTAGTATTTAATTCTTTGCATACCGTTCTCACACATATTAATTTAAAAATTTCCGAGAATGTATTCTTTGCAGATCTCGGGCTCTAAGCTAGATGTTCTTGCTGATAGAACTTATCTTTGTCAATGTCATTACAGTCGCTCGTCGTTGTGACGCGATGGCGGAAAATTTTTGTCGCAACAATCTCTACCAATGACTCATATTCGCGGCCATAAAAGCAATGCATTTAAATGTATGTACAATGTAAATTGTTTTAAGTGCCAAGTTGTAATTGTGTTCTAAGCGGTTAGTGGCTTATAAAGAAACTGCAGTAAAGAATTATAAATTTCAAAAATCGTACCTGACGATAAATACAAATTGCTAATACTTTGTACATACATACAATTATCTTGTATTTGTATTGACGTACAACAGCGGCCTCAAATCTTATACGTTATTCAGTGATTAGCGAAATACGTTATAGGCTTCCCGTTCTTTACCATGTGCTCTCTTGGATCGAAGACCAACTGCTTTGACACAGGACTAAGATTACGCTGCTTCACATAACATTTCCCTACCTGTGCTCTCTAGTAAATAACACCGTGTGTGTATCCGCTCTGTGTATCGCGTAAAGTTATAGAGATACTCGATTGAAGATATTTTAAAAGTCAACTGAAAACAGATAGCCGAATATACATACAGTTGCTACAATTATGTTGTTGTTACAGAGTAAACAAAAACACGTCTGCACCGTAGGTTCCGGTCGATTGCGACCGACTGAACTGCAATTCGCGCTTCGCTTAATTTCATGCGTTGCTTATACACGCCACGTATTAATTTGAAGGATCACTTAGCTTCCGAATAACGTGTGAGCATGCTGTACATTGTCGTGCATTGTAACTCTTATTGTAATCTACACGCAGACTTTATACGGAACCAACCAATAATAATGTCTCACTGTCTCAAACTGTTCAATACGTATCAGTTCTACGAACGTTCTTTTTCCGCGCAGTTCTAGAAGTTAGAAAGTCTCCCGTGCAGGACTCTCGTATATTAAGAGGGTGAATGGAGAAGAAACACGTCATGTTTATAAGGGTAAAGATATCTAGTATTCGGTGCGATGTAACTACCCAACAAGGGATCTCGGTGAAGATAAATAACAATAAGTTCGGTACAAAACCGTTAACTCAACCTAACCTAAGTTTAACCACCTCGAGTACGGCTTTTTCCCGCGATGTATTGGATACATATGTTTTTAAACAAAACGTTCGTATAACAAACGTCTAATATATCGCTCTATCTCAATAAACGCGGATCCCTGGCGAATCACGCTGAGACACATAAAACCGAGGATGATCGCAAAGCAAATCGCCCATTGCAGCCACACGTCGTACGCTAACGCTCGAACGACAGAAGATATCACGATGAAATTAAAATGCGAACGATTTAAAGAAAACTAACCCGATAAAGTGCAATTCGAATAAATCACAAGACGAGACAAAATTATCTACAATCTGAAAACGTCTAATTAATACTATCGTATAGAATAAACAACATATAACTATGGGTAAAATTCACTAATTATCAATGACTATATTTTTACTAGATAATGTATACATCCTTTAAAACAAATGTAAAAAAATAAGTAAGTTAAAACTAGTAATGTAAATGCCACACATTATTCACAGAAATAAATCACATCTGAAGGAAAATACAGATTTTTACAAATAAACTATATTTAAAAAAATAACTCAGTATCGAAATGGGTGAACTGAAACATCCAATACAAAATTTTCTCTAAGAACATCAATTTCCAAGCAAATACATAACTGTTTTCGCAGGTCGATTTCACTCTAAAATAATAATAACCTATCCATTTTTAAATTGTAAATCGCGCCCACACTTTGGTGAGACCAATATCGCACTGACGTCTCTATGGGCGCGCTCAGTCATTTGTCATCGGGTTCAGATGGGATAACTTTTTGCTCGCGTCGCTGACTCCATCCCAACTTTTGTACGGAAATCGCGCCTTATTATCACCCGACATTAATGCGGTCTATTCGCTTTTGCAAAAACTACTGATACGTCACTCTTCTTATAAGCTGAGCGCTCACTGCGTTTTATTTTAGTTTGGTGCACTTTTACACAGCAACAATAATCTTGAATTTATATTTGACTAACAAAGTTTTATTTTCCCTCTTTGCATATTTTGTAAAATTTAAATGTTAAATAATTTGCCTAGTCCCAACAGGTACATATATTTTTGCAAGTGACATGCCATTTATATATGTAGCTTTCAATACTCATTAAAACGGTGTAAGGTCAATACAAAAACCTCCTACCAGGCAGAGACCGTCCCGCTTCGCTTTTTTGCTATGGAGGATGATGAATGGACGTTATGGTCAAAAAAGTTGCAGCGCTGTGCCACGGAAACGGGCTAAAAAATTATGATCAAGTAACGCGCATGAGTAGCAATGACGAAGATTACCCGCCTATGAGCATTTCATGCGATATTAAGCAGTGCGATATTAAGCATGCGATATTAAGACCGGAAGCAGTGGAAGTAAAGAAACCGCTTGACAAGCATAGGAATTTGGCGAACATGGTTGGAACTGAGGTGTAATATATTGACCAGTATCTCGGATCAGAATGGAAAGAATCAAATTTTCAAGGAGTATCGGGCCAGAAATATTGAACGTTGCGTGCTAAATTAACCCTACTATACCGAGCTTTCTGCAACACTGGTAATAACTATACCGGCACACAAATAATTGTAGGAGGCAGTCTTGTTCTATATGACCGCTCGAATAAAAAGCCGACGAGACTATTGAGTATTGAAGTCTTGGTCGATTCGCGGAATAATTTGCAGGATGCCGTGACCCGGAGGCGTCGACAGATAGAGAAGAACTATATATGGAATTTCTGAGAAAATATCACCTGGCTGTTATCTAAAACCTTAACAAAGATGTCAGGCCTGGAGACTGATATGCTGGAGGCACTTAATATTAAAATGGTGCCAAAGAGGCAATTTAAGTTTACCCATAAAAGATTCCTTCAGGATAAAATTTGCTACATAAGGATATTAGATAATAAGGCTTATTGGCTAATGTGTTTGACAAACACATTATCCAATAAGCGTGAATTAACAATATATATTTTGTATCATGAAGAATTTCATTTTCCAAAACCGAGTGTGAACGCAACCTAAACAGTAAATTACCTTGTCATTATCAGATTAAACACAGCTATTAATGTAACGTGAAATATTGTTTTAGGTAACACATTAGTGGTTAGTTGTATGACGTGGGGACTGAAATATTTCCCACGATTTATCATTTATCATTACAGTTATCGGATATGTTCATTCAGTACCGAAAATATTTAAGCCAATCTCCGCTGGGCTACGATTTCGGGTAAAACAATTTCAGACTATTTTTCTTATACAGAAACTGTTTCTTATACAGAAAGCTTAGATTAGGTCTTAGGTACAAAATTAGGCCGATTACATACAAAAAAACATACTATTTGTATTAACATTTTTGTTACGTATAAAATATAACATCGCTGCTGCCGAATTTACAAAAATAAGTGGAAAAAAGTGAATTCCACGTAATCTTACAAAACAGCAAAGACCTCATGTTATATCAAAGGGTTTAAAACTGATCTCCAATCTGTTCCTACGGTTCGGCGAATAGAGGCCCAAACGTAAAAACAATAACATTTGGTAACAAATAAAATTTAGCCTCCAGCCCATTTCCCGTTGGGAATATACCTATTTATCTATCACATAAATTGCATGATACAGTTAAAGGATGTTTCTTAGTTGTTTCTTATAGGGTTTAATATAAAATTTATAAACGCTAATATACATATGTATTTATTTTCGATTTACTGTAATAAATGAATGACATGTCAACATGACCCAAAATAATGTTGGTATATGTACACGAATATTACCTAACCACCTGCTCCGGGTCTTGTAATGTCTGATATCTTAACAATATCTAATATCTTAATAATATCTGATATCTTAAATAGTCATATTTAGGATTTTTACTATAAACTTATTTGAACGATATTAACATTAAAAAATATAGTACCGATTTCTCAAATTAAAACATATTAGCGTATGTCACTTTTATTTTGGACTTTTCTGAAAGTCGATTTAGTTCGGGATCAGTGCCTCGTATCTGGCATTCTGCTCACCTCCTACTCCATAATAGGTCGTAAACGTAACTTAAATAGGGTGTACTACACTCGTCTGGATTCCTCTTCGTGTTTTACAACCGTGAGGTTACGTTTAAAAATGTATTTTGTAAATAAACTGATTCAACTTCGTTCAAATATTCGTTCGCATAAGCCCCATCAAATCTATTTGAAATCCGCTTTTATATGGTGTAAAAAATTCAGCGAAACTAAAACCACGTGAAAATTTCATTGTCCCAAATGCACGAGAATCGTTGTCAATCTACGATTTATAACAAAACTCGAAATCAATTTACGGACAGATTCTATGAATCTCATCTAGCAAATATCGATCAACACACAGTTCGAGTGCATGTAAACAAGCAACGAGCAGCCGCGTAGTCCCTCGGATCGTGTTGTATTATTATTGTAATGTCGCAGAGAGCACTGAATCGACTGTTCGATCACAAAGTAATAAATGAATGGTCAATTTAAAAAGTAAAAAGTAATTCGACTGCCTCGTTGGTCGTGTCGGTTGCAGGTGCGACTGCCGATCGAGAGGTCCCGGGTTCGATTCCCGGGTCGAACACTACAAAATTTTCTAATTTAG
>DWEI01001839.1:0-15635 GCA_018245875.1 Mysoria ambigua
ACGAATATCTGTATTATTTTATATTTAGCTTTGTCATTCTGAAACCAAATAGTAAATTCTAATATTTTTATAATTGTCTGTTTATATAATAACTATGTACGGATATGGTAAATTGTTACAGATGCATGTAACGAAAGTTTTTGAGAAAGATGCAAATTTGAAGAAACTATTGAAATCGGACGATGTTTTGTATATAACTGACTTCGTACAAAAAACTTTCATTGAAATCAAAGAAGAGGGCACTGAAGCTTTTGTTTTTAATAGTAATATACCTACTAATGCTACTTGTTGTGTAAACATGTATATTCAACGGAAGCGACGTGCGGGTGTATAAGGACTTATCAATGGGTTTAAAGAGACTTATAAGAGGCACTTATCCATCAGCGTTAACGCCAATCGCTAACCTCAAAATTTATAGAAGTGACATAAGCGGCGAAAAAATGGTTAATCTCTCTAGTTCGCTCACGTCATTCCTATACATTTTGAAGTTAGCATTTGGTGTTAACGCTTATGGAAAAGTATTTTGTTTAAGTGCACAGGTCTGTAAGCATTGAAATATTTTGACCTCCCATGCATACACGGGAGACCGTGCGGAATAATTATAAATAAAATAAAAATCATTACGGAAACTAGAGTCGAGCTTTTCTATAAAGTTTACGTACTTTTATAAATAAACAACTTGAGAAGCAAAAAAATATGAGAATATCAGCGTACAGATTTTTTTTCAATAAGTTACTATAGACTTCAGGTGAGTATGGATTGCGATATTTTTCACTCCGTACTCTCTGTCTGCTCTCTGGGGAACTTAACGTGTCCCGTCGATATTTATTTTAACATGTAACATGTTTGTTACTAATGCTCTCTTTCAGAAGGGCTCCTTCTGGGCAGCAGTCGGCCCAAAAATCGGCGGGTCTATGATTTTGTCGCAGATCATCCGTTTGCATATTTAATGAGAGTAAGCAATGATATGGTCTTCAGTGGAGTGTTCTACGGATCTTAGCTAACGGTAAACGGCACTATATGATTTTTTTATTTATTATTTATTTGATTTTTATAGTTTATTTGTTTGTTTCGTTGGTTATTGTTTATTTGATTGTCTCGTTGGTCGTATGGCAATAGGCTCACCACCTGTTACATAGTGGGACGTAAACATAACCGGTGAATTGTGGGAATGTTCTGCATTGCTCTCCCTACCTCTTCGGGGATTACAGGTGTGAAGTTACGTCTCGTTGGTCGTGCTGGTTGCAAATGCGATTGCCGACCGGGAGGTTCCGGGTTCTATTCCCGTGTCGAACACTGCAAAAATTTTCCAATTTAGATTTTTTAGTAGTGCTTCAGAGTATGGATATGTGCCCAATGCATGGCAATAGACTCACCACCTATTCCAAAGTGAGACGTAAACCTAAAGGGTGAAACGTGGGAGTGTTCTGCATTCCTCTGCCTACTCCTTTGGGGATTATAGGCATGAAGTTACGATACGTTTTATTATAATTATTTCATTTTCACCTCATTAAGATTCAACATAACAATTTGTCATTCTCTCATTTTCTAATCATAAAATCAGTGTTTGTAGTTGTTTTATTTTACTATTTTTGTTATAGCCCGAGAACTGGATAAGATAATTACGAAATAGCAGTAATGCCGGTGAAAATATCATATAACAACATTACTGTATTATTAAAAAGTTATACATACAAATAATGGAAAATGAAATGAAAAGAAATGGAAAATAATGAATAGTTATAAATGAATGATGGAAATATGTCTCAATGCTGCGTTATTATTGAAATAAAAAACCTTTTTAATTAACACATGTTTTTACTTCAACCGAGTTATTTTCTACAGATGAAATTTGTTTCTTATATGTATAATATTAACATCTATCATGTGTCTATGTTTTTATATCTTTATATCCTTTTTATTTTTAGTTTTATTTTTGAGAGGGCAAAAATGCCGAGTGTCGAATATCCCTAATATTAGGCACTCGGCACGTTCTGCCTAACCCGTGAGAAATGTCGCGCGATGATAAACTAATAATAATCTAAACAAAGAAGACCCCCTCCCCCATTTTATTATTCTGTATATAATTTCCTTACATAGTAATCATGAATAGCATTGAAATAATGAGACTTGAATGAGTACTCGTGCAATAATTATTCAAAAACATTGCTCTGTGAGATCAGAATCAAACCAGTATTGTGGTGACGCCAGAGAGACTACGACGATGCAACTGCTATTTGTATTCTGTAAATATTTTTATTTCCAATTCATTAAAACTCACCTTTACCGTACTTAACAAATAACCTATTTAATTCAACTAAATATATGTATACTAATGATTATTGCTTATAACGTCTGGTATTATTTATTTTATCTTACTATATATGTAAGTATCTTCTAAATGTTTTACTTGTGACCTTGACATGACATTTATTGGATTCAAAATCAAAAAAAATATATGTTTAATAATGTGGAAATACATTTATCTCGAACCAATTATCGTAAACAATATTGTATGATTTTTATTAAGAAACATGTATATATAATTATTTTTTGTCCTACATATGTATATTCTAACCGATAATTATGCCAGATTTACTTACGATAGATAAATTGATCAGAACGTTCTGACATTAGATAAACAACCCCCCGATGTAACACCGAGTATATAATATAGCCAACAGTGTGCGTTATTTATATTATGTAGATGTATAACCGCATCGACACGCGAATTGTTTTTAATTAATTATCGAAGATTTCAAGAAATATCTCAAGAATTTTTTTAAAAAAATATTTTTCTATTCATGTAAATTTTTTGCATTGTATTTCTGTTCTTTCTGCGGATAATATAACACTAATGTAGTTTTAAACAATTGCAGTACTCATCTCGGCGATTGTAACAACGGCAGTGAGATTAAAACCTCATGAAACACTTCAAAATGCCAACAATCAATTCACTGCCAAAATTTTTTCAGTGAGTGTAGATTAATTTTTAAATATTAGTTATTAATTTACAATAACATTCTTTAGCTGTTTCGCGGAGTGGACGTAATGTAAAAGACAAAATACCAGTACTATACCTGTACTATACCAGTTTACTCAAGCCATCTAACACCAGAGAATTACAGGCTCGTGCTCGATACAAGCCATTAATATGTGGATTAATAATTAATAATCTAATATATTGCGAGCCATTTCAATTTCGTTCATAGCCGTGTTACAAAATAAACATTTTTATGAAGCCACTCCACTGCAGGATACTTACGAAACAACAATTGCTTTGAAGAATGTTATTATTGACTTTCAGGAAATCGTAAACCAAAATAAGAACAAAAGTGTTGTAGTATCAGCATTCTCTCTCTTCACGCCTCTGATTCTATTGGGGTCGGTCTCCGAGGGGCCCACACACGACGAAATTTTAAATGCACTCGGTTTAGCGGATGATATTACTGTGAGTTTATTTTCTCCATACAATTAATATTTTCATTATTTATTTTACTTTCACGCTCAGTTCCTTGCGGGGTATAGAATGCGGAATGCCAGGGATCTATATCCTTCCAAACTTACCTGTTTCTGTGTAGAATAAAAAGTCTAACATTAAGGCTAAAAAAACTAATTAGTATTAAACAATGCGAATGACGTTTCTGTGAATCTGATTGAAAATGTGAGCTGTAACCCAGGAGAGTCAGAATTTGTGGGCGTAGCATGACAGTTGCTTCAAAAGGTAGCTTCACTCCTTTTCTTTTGTTGGCTTTATAAATCAACTGTAATTATATAAACTCCTTTGCCTACCCCTTCTGGTTACTGCAGACGTGATGTTATGTTAAGTTCAGTATAACAAGATTGTTACATTCTTGAATAAAAACCATTATTATTACAGAAGAACAATGTGCTTACATTAATACTCTACAAGATAAGTTCACTGAAATGGTTACCTGAATATATTAAAGGAATTCAATTAAAACAAGCAAGCCGGCTATATGTACCCCTCGGTTACGACGTCGATAATCATTTTGCCACAGCATCTAAATATATATACGAATGTGAGGCTATCAATGTTAACTTCACAGACAAAGAGCACGCCGCCAATAAAATTAACACTTGGGTAAGTCATACCCGTGATCCAGTATGTCAAATATCTTTACCATATTTCTGAAAATGAAAGGTAGAATATACTGGTAAATATAATATTTCAGATTGAAGAACAAACCAGACATGGTATTAAAGATTTAATCGACCCGAATTCTTTAAGCTCTGAAACGCAAGGATTACTTGTCAATGCTGTGTATTTTAAAGTAAGTTGATCTCACTGTTATTTAATTTGCACACAATTGAAATGTTTAATAAAAAACTAAAATAAAGGACAATGCAATATTATTGACAATTATGCTATTTAACTTTGTTTTATTAGTGTACAATAAAGAATATTATTATAATTATTTAATAGGGCTCCTGGAAATACCCCTTCGATAAAGCGGCTACACGGACTGAAGATTTTTATGTGAATAAACAAAATAAAATTCAAATACCCACTATGCATATAACTGAAGATTTTCAATATGCAGAAAGTGACAAGTTAAAATCAAAGGTAAGTAAGGTACGTAAGCTAAAACGTCTTTTACAATAAGATCTCACAATGTTATTTCTACAGATTTTGGCATTACATCACGTTGGAGAACAAGCAACTTTGATCATTGTACTTCCACATGACGTAGACGGAATCAACGAATTGATAGAGAATTTAAAGAGCCCGAACATTCTCGACGATAAATCTACCCGTATGGCCAGTTCAAGGGTACAAGTTAGTTTACCGAAGTTCAAAATTCAAACAGCAATTAACCTAAAGGAAGTTTTATAAAAAGTAAGTTTTTCAAAACGAAAATATTATTTTCGAAAAAATAAAATAAGTAAGACTCCCGTAACTATTTAGTTTATTACGTAACTTTACGCCTGTAATCCCCGAAGGAGTAGGTAGAAGAATACAGAACATTCCCACGATTCACCAGTTACGTTTACGTCCCACTATGGAATAGCGGAGAGCCTCTTGCCATGTATCGGGCACCTATTCAGACTTCGAACCACTATTAGAAAATCTAAATTAGAAAATTTTATAGTTTCTAGGCCCGGGAACCGAACCCGAGACCTTCCGATCAACAGTCACACTTGCAACCAATACGACCAGGGAGGGAGTCAATTTTACGTTTATTCATTGATATAATCACATTAAGTTAATATCAGTCGATTCATAGTTTTTTGTACTGTGTCGCACATATTTTTTAATTTATCTTTAACCGAAAATATATTTTGTATGATTATAATTCTTTACAGATGAATATTACGAAAATGTTTAGCGATGAATCTAATATAAACAGAGTTTTAAAAAACGAGGAAAAGTTATCAATATCCGATGCTGAACAGAAAGTTCTAATTGAAATCAACGAGGAGGGTAACGATGCTGCCATTATTGACGGTGAGATTAATGAAAAGATTTCTTCCTTATCACTTATAATTTATTCCTTAATACAAACAAGATAACGAATACAAAAATCTAATAAATACGTAGCAATATCATAATCAATAGATAGTCGTTAAAATAGTATATACAAATACGTAATACTCTTTTTACAAAACGAGTTCGTAGGTGACGTAGTATTTTTATTAAGACATTATCCTGTTGCTCGTTGTTTAATACAAGAAAGATTATTTATGTTACCATCGATATTGATCGACACTCAAACTTCATACCATGATTCCTTATGATGTGGCTCCTATGGGTATACAATTTTTGGAACTGAGTAGATTATGCACTCATTTCTAATATGCCCGTGATCATATTTTGATGGAACATAATACATTTGCATAGTGTTCATTGAGTCAAAAGTATATTTGAATTACCTATCTTGCTCTTACATTTGGAACCACGTACAAAGACTTGGTCTACTATTAAGTACGTTTGTACATATATTATTAGATATTATATTATGATTAGGTTGTGCTTATTAAATTTGGTTTTTATTCGGTTACCAAAATCTTAAATTTAAGAAACCAATGTTTTTTAAATACCTATGGTGTTAAATAATAACAATTCGATTTACAGTAGTGGTAATGTATGTTTCAGCTTTTATTAAGGCAGAAACGACCCCTGTTCAAAGCGTACCGACCTCCCAATTGGAGTTCGTTGCGAATCACTCATTCGCATTTTTCTTGAAAACAGATAACAGTACTATCTTGAATGGTATCTTCTACGGATCTTAAATATTTAGGAACCATGGACCGGTCGTTCGCTGATTGCTTGGTAAAATAGAGATGTTGTAATAATTTTCTGTAACCTATTTTCCAAATATATATAGATAATAATTTTGCTGAAAAGTCTTTGATTGAACTATTTACAAATGTCAAAAAACATTAAGATGTGAAAGAAATGTTAAATGATACATAATTTTAACTATTTTTAAAAGAAATTTTAAATTTTCTCAGTTCTGTGTGTAATAGCAATCTATAAAATAAAATATAGTAAGTATCCCATATGAATACATTTAACTATCAACCTATACGGGTACGATAGCAACCTGCTCGGCATTATCTCTTTAATGGCTTGAACCGTCGTCATTCATCCGCGCCAATCGGATATTCTTGGAAACTTTGACCATTCCACAAATAAGCGATCCCATCTGTTTCTGAAATGTGATTAAAAAAGTATTATATAATACTTTCTGCAAGATTTCTTCAAGGTATCGATTGTTGACAGTGCATAATCGTTCACACATTTATATAAGTATCCAAAGCCACAACTATGGACAGTATGTACCAATAGCCAAAGTTATGGACAGGATGCACGATGCATAGCTTAACATGTTCAGCAAATTCCACGGCGCACGGCTTCGGGCTTAGACCAGAGCTATCAACTGAGACCGTAATACAGCACCTCAAATACACCGTACGGCTCTACACGATTAGAAATGATAAAATTTGTAGGTAGCATCAACATTCTCAATATTTCTCAACACATTGGCGTGCATGCTGAACCGCCCTCTATGGAACGATGTCTTTCCTAGAAACTACAAACAACTTTAAATCTCTAGTGGGCTCAGGTTATTGTCATTGTTTATTTTTTAAGCTATTTGCTGTTACTCATATACGATAGATTATTTACTAATCCGTTATAAGGACCATAAGATGTATTCAGGTCTGAAATAATGATTATTATTATACGTATAAAATAACGTGGACATCACCATTTATATTCATCTACTTATGTTCTGTTAAAAGTGATTCGCGACAACAAACCTTAGCTTGAAATGCTCTGTGCATTGATTTTTATTGCTACTTTCATTCCTACTTTTATTTAACATTTCGACACGGTAATGGCAATTTCTATTATTTCATTTCATTTAGCAATGCCCTTAATCTGTCTAGACAATTTATTAATTACTTGGAATTTATCTTACCATAATGAGCCAGCCAAATACTTATACACAATACTCAATCTCTCAACTCTTGCTTTGTCGATACACTTAGGTACTTACATTAATCAACCCCTTACATATTTTCCGTGACTAAAGTCTGATTAAAACAATGGAACGTCATGATTTACGGATTGAAGAAGAATTTTAAAGTTTGGATTTTTTAGAATAGTATTTTATCAACGATTAGTATTATCAACGAATAGATACAAGAGTCTAATGATAGGAATAGATGAAGAACTTAAATATCGCATGACTTTCGTCGTTAAGTTTAGTACATTACTGTTTGATGCTGTTAGATTTTAAATCCATGTGTAATTTCACAATCAAAAGAAAACTAAGCAATCCTTCTATGGACTTACATCCTTCTATGGAATAGGTGGTGAGCCTATTACTATACACCGGGCATAAATTCAGACTCCGAGCCACTACTAAAAAATTTAAATAAGAAAAATTCTATAGTGTCCGACCTAGGAATCGAACCCAAGATGTCCTGATCGGCAGTCGCATTGCAACCAACACGACCAAAGAGGCAGTCAACTATAAATTAACGCAAATAAATGAGTATGGACTGCAAATTTAGCTTTAATACGAGTAATGTCTTTATTATGTTTGAATCACCATATCCGTGACTATGTCTTATGAAACCCGTTTATATTATCGCGCGATTGCGGGCGAAATCGATAATGGCTGTTCATTCTTCAACGTCTTATATTGTATCCTCAATGGAAATGATATATGCGCCTTTAGTTTATTATATAGACGTTGACCTTGGCTTGCATGTTGTTATAGGAATGTTGCAACAGGCAAAATAGTGTGAATATGTATGTATATTGTATAGAAAATGTAAACTATACTTTGGTGGGCCTAATTTAAATGAAGAAATAAATAACTATAAAGCCATTCTGCGTAGGAACCGTTACCATTTTCACATGCGCTGGACCCCAAGAGAGATCATGCACATATAAACTTAATATCCACCCTATACATGTTTAGTGTAACCCTCGATTGAATAATATGGAAAGATTGTTTCAATGTGCTTACCTTATCTTGACGGCAATTTCCAAAAATTCAATTTGGGTATTTTTATTTTTGTGTTATAGCCGTGCGAATGTAGAATGTGCTGCGACCATTAATTCTTTTAAAGGTCTAGTAACGGATTACTAATTTAAAGTTTAATTATTACTGACATTGTGATTACAATTGTTTATTATATTTTTACCACTACCCCGCATCTGACGATTTCTGTTTTCTTTTCTTATACCTTCTCTTAATAAAGAACAATAGCATTGCGCTAAGAATTGAAAGTGGTGTTCGGATTTGAAGTCATTTTTAATCCGTTATGACTTATAAATTCAGTGTTCTATTTGAAAGTGAGGTTATTTTCATAGTCCTCGATTAGTAACCGAACAAAAAGGTCGGACGAAAGAAAGGGTCATGCACGATCAATTTCTTATTACTCAAATATTTCAGCCGCAATAGTTTATTCCTAAAAATTAAGATAATAATTCTCATCCTCATCCTCGTCGTCCTACCTCAGTCCACTGCTGGACATAGGCCTCTCCCTTGGAGCGCCACCGCGCCCTGTCCGCGGCTAGCTGCATCCAGTCTGTGCTTGCAGCCTCTTGCAGATCGTCATCGCACCTGGCAGAGCACCTTGCTGAGCTACGATCTCCACTCCAGAATAATATTTAGCTTAAGGAAATCTTAAGAATGCCTCTTGTGCATAATACTGCACTATGCTCCAGCGAGCTCGAATCGAAAAGAGTAATAGAAATTGCCCTCTTCATCATCATCATCATCATCAGCCTATAGCTGTCCACTGTTGAACATAGGCAAAAATTGCCCTCAAAGTTTATTAATTAACATGGACATTTTCCCGTTGTGCGTTATGTATGACTCAAAATCATTCTATATCTATATCAACCCTTCTATCGTTCCACTGCTGGAACATGGGTCATGGCCTTAACCCTGTCAGAATAAGAGGTTTAAGGCCGTAGTCTGCTACGCTGCCACAAAATCATTGAACCCCATTGAAACATTACTTAATATTAAGTCTATAATACAATTTTTGCCCATCACACAGAGGGAGGAAAGCATTTTAATATACAGCTTTAAATGAACATTAATACTATCAATTTCATACCGGCGATATCCGCGCGCCTGTAATCAGTATTGTTATCGCGCTTATAACTGTGCCCAGATTTTAGCCTCGGTACACAAGTATACACCTACTATAACTCATAATTTTCAAGGTAACATATGCACAAACACCAGTTACCAGACACAATATCATTTGTAGCAATTAATAGCTTTTTTTTTTATTTTCAACAAATCAAAGCAATCTAATAATTATTATTTTACAATTTTACTAGTCGGGCCATCCCGAAAAAACATACGTGTGTCTAGCCAGTTTCATAATTATTTAATTATTTTACAACCAATTAAGGAATCAGACGAACAAAACCTGTACTAATAAACCTGTACTAAAATTAATATTATTATCTTCTGAACATACTGACTTGTTAATAGGTATATGTGAACTATTCTTCAAAATAAAACACTTTTAAAAGAGTTATAAAAGTGTAGTTGTAATATAAAATATTGGAGTCCCCCAAGGCTGTATTATATCACCACTCCTGTTTAATACCTACACAAAGCTTTTTATAAGAACAGAGTGTAAAAACTGGTATGATGGAGTTGCTATTAATACTTATACAAAACTGGTTATGAGAAGGGCGTCAAACACTACCTAGATGGAGTTGCTGTCGGAGAATATAGAATTTCCAATTTGCGATATGCACATGATACCACACTTTTAGTAACGAACACCATCCATATGTTAAGCCTTTAGTCATCTTGAAAGTTTCGTTCGAAATTCAAAATATGTTTAGGTGGTTTCATGACAGGAATAAATATATTAACTAAACAATTAATCAGAAATGAAACTGCTTTATATGCACTTTTCTACGGTACAGCTATAACACTTATGAAAGAACTAAAATTCATCTACGAGTGACAAGCGTTTTGTAATTTTAAGACGAGATTAATTATTGTGATCAACTCTACCTCCTTGTAAACGTACAATGTTTATTTATTTTCATCTTAATCTTTATATATCTTTATTATTTATTGTAATTTTATTTTCTTTTTCATGTCAACTCATATAGCGCGTAATAACTTATGGGTAACGAGTAATTTCACTTTACACGAATGACAAACATGTATCAAAATTATCTTAACTACGTGAATTCCATAAATAAATAATTTTCAATTCCCTTTCCATTTCAATTTCTAAGATAGTTCGGTTATGAAGTAACCGCTTAACATGAAAATTAGATAAGCTGAAGGGAAATTTCATTATCTCTTTGGAAATTCTAAAGTCAAACAATAAGATTGAAGCCGCTAAAGGGTGACCAAAAAAATCTTCATTATATCTTATTAAATTTAATTAAGGGAAGGCTTATATTATTTAAATTTTGAATTTTCTTGTTAAAGCCATGCTGTAGTCATATAATACTTTAGTAACTTTACCTATTGCAATATTGAACATTCATAAGAAGTATGTTAAATTTAATGTTTTTATAATAATGTTTTATTAATTTGCAAATAAATTGAGGATAACATAAATAATCACATCAAAGTTCTTAAGAAGTCATTTTTAATAAAACCAGTTTTTCGCATCATATTTTAAATGCAGAATTAAACGGAAATAAAGCTTTCATAGAAATCATATAAAAATTATACTTATATTATGAAGAAAAATTATTTAAAACATTTATTTTTCTCGCTACCATATTAATATAAGCCAGCAATGAAATTGTATACAGTTTGAAACGATATACTTTTTAAAACCAAATATCTAATCATCATCAACCCTTTTATTTCCCACCGTTGGACATGGGTCTCCTCTCAGAATAAAACTGATACATTTGGTAACAAAATCTTACTAGCATTTATTCATGGTTTATTTCAAAAATTCATATTATCTTGAATATTTTTACCGTGCCTTGCATCTAGCTATCAAATGACCCTAATGACAGTAGAAATACAAGCAAATTTAATTTAGCAGAAAACTTTCAAATGCACGGTCCATTTCCACACGTCCTCCAACCATCGCTGGAACATAAACCCATGCGAAACAAAAATATACGTTCAGTCGTATTTCCGTCAAATGTCAAATACGTTGCAGAGAAAATGCACTCCAATATTGCATTCACCGTCTCAGTTCCGCGTCAAAAGTGCAAGCAATCCTTTGATGTTGCATTCGGCACAGCAACGTATTATTTATTTTTATACCGCTTAGAAACTGGAATTTTAGCTCGTACGGATTTATGCGTCATGCCTTTAATATAATCCACGTAAATCACGTTTTAATTTATGTGTGTCTTATTATGGCTTATTGTGGCCTGTTTGATGATATGTTTATTGTAAATACATGCATATCTTAACGCCAGGTCTATCTCGGGATAGACAGAGAGCATAGAGTGCCAAATATCCATACAGACCTGCCGCGCTTTTTACCTTCATACTACTAAATATTACGCCAGTGTACGCTAATAAAGCTTCTCACCAGCGCTAGTTCGTACAACTTCCGAATGCTTTATAAATATCAATATTTTAATAATCTTTTATAAGTAATGTACCATTTGTAACATCATTCTAGATAGCATAGACAATAACATTTCAGATAAATCTAATCAAAATACGTATATGTAAAATTGATTTTACAAACAAAATACTTTTAACTTTGTTATTAATGTAAATAACTTAATCAGTGATCTGCCCATAAGCAAATGGGCAATTATAGGTATTTTTAATCTTGTTTCAAACAATAATTATTATTATTACAAATCGCAGTATAAGTGTAGCACCAAATTCTACAGAATATTTGAAACAATTTTAACCACGCTGCTCCAATGCATATTAGAAGAAATATTTAACACCACTAATATCTGAGTTGCTGCAAATTATTTGTAAAACGGTTATTGATGTTCATTTAAATAATTATTTTTTAACCTGAAAAATTTGATGCATAATTTCAGATGCAGTGGCCGTGTCCACATTTTCCTACAAATGTCCAAAACACGTGCACACTGCAGTCGTATTTCAGTCAAACGCCGAACATGTTCCGGAGAAAATTCTTTCCAATATTGCATTGCCATTTCTATACTGTCTCAAAAGGACAATCCTTTCATACACTTTTTGCTCTACTGTGTGCCTATTTTAATGTAATAAGAAATAAGGTATATGATATATTATGTACCAATTATATATCTACATATTACACATCATCGTCATCATCATCATCATCATCAGCCTATAGCTGTCCCCCAGAGCGTGCCACGATGCTCGATCCTCTGCCTGCCTTCCTCATCCAGTGACTACCGGCGATCCTGCGGATGTCGTCGGACCAAAGGGTCGGAGGTCGTCCTACATTACGCTTACCGAGACGCGGTCTCCACTCTAGGACACGTCTGCTCCATCGGCCATCGGTCCTACAACAGGTATGGCCAGCCCATTACATATAAGAGGTATTTATTTTGTATTTCGCTTGCCTTGCCAGATAGAAGCGTCATTGTATTTCAGATTGCATTTGAGCAGACGCTACCGCTTATTTTCATAAGGTGACAATCGTTAAATTTTTACGACTTTTAACAACCAAAATCATCGGACGCGTCGAATGATTTCTAGCTGACATTCCCGTGATAATACGGTACGTATGTTTGAGATCAAAAACTATAAAATGCGGTGTATAGTATTGTCCTTTAATTAATGTAATTAGTCTGTACCGTGTTAATTATAATAAATCAATAAATAAATAAATGATGCGACGTAAACGTAGCTGATGAAGCATGGAAGTGTACTACACTCTTTTGCCTACATCTTCGGAGTTTAAAGGCGTGATGTTACAATTATAAATTACTACCATTTCATACGAATAATTCAAACAATCATTGATTAAATTCATCTTTACTCAAGTTTTCGTGGCTAACTTTTAAAAACAACGGCATTTGTATGCGGCATCGTAATCCGTGCGGCGACCTAGATTTAGCTGCAGACATGTAGCGAGTGGTAATGAGTTAGAATTGTGTTAGAAAACCAAATGTATGACTACGAATTTACATCGTCAAGTTATCTCTCTAAAGTTTCCGTTATGGACTTACATTTGAAGGGGTCTCGTAAAAGTTTAAGGGATTAACTATAGAAATTTAAGCTAAACTAAAATAAATTAAATGTTAGTTAGAGATCTCAGAAAGAATAGATCCTATGAAAGAATATTAATAAACAAAACGCGGAGGTCAGGTTTATTAGAATAATCATTTGTTACTCCGTCCTGTCACCCGGAGTAATTTTGACAGCTCTGAGACCTGAAGTGGAGGTCACTAAAATTTCACATATTGACATATAGTCCTATTAAGGATTAACTTAACGTCAACTTAAGTTAACCTTTCAAACGCTAAAGCGCTAAAGACAGTGTTACGAATTATCGCATGAGTATTATCTTTAAATGTTTTCTTTATGTTACGGCAGACAGCAGCAGAGCAAGAGTCTGAGTAAATACTTATGTTCTCATTCGACGTCAAAAAATGGCGCCAAATTCAACGCGGACACAAAAGTGACAGCTGAACACAGATTAATTAAATCATAGACAATCACGTCACACACTCTCTGTTGTATATTTGCTGAACCCTGTATTGACTAATAATAAAATATATTTATAATCATCTTTTCATTACGCCTGGCACTTTGTTATTATAGTGAAGTTTAACTACCGCCGTTTACTATCACGCAGTATACTAACAAAATTATGCAGTAATTAAGTAAAGGGTTGACTGATGTCCGCGTAACAAAATACAACGAGTACGAGTCCTTTTTTATCCACGACACGAGAAACAAAAAGAATACGATCAAATTCTTCTTTAATATAATTATGTAAAATTATCACAAAATAAAACAAGTTTGAAAAATCCTAGAATTTATCTTATTAACAAAAATATTCCTCATTTTATAGCTCTCATAAATTTTCGTAAATGTTGCAAGAAGTGTACGAATATATTAATTAAAAGCAGTTTTTCAAATTTATAAGTACAACGACACCATCGAAATGCCCACTTTTATTTCAAGAAGACCTTATTCGAAATCCTTCGGGCGGGCTTTCAATTTCATTCCTAATTGACTTTCTCGCACTATTTTTTCCGAGAATCCTAAAACAAGAACCCAACTATTAAGCGAAGTTGTTTACGGCTAATTGAAGGCACGTCTACGCCTATCATTCAAAGTTGAATGAATGTAAAAGCGCTTCACACGAAACGTTCACACCAACAACTACTATAATAGACACAAGATACGTCTATAATAGAATGCATTTCATTAATAAATCACATGAATAAACTTCAACACGGGCCTGTCCCCTCCGCTTGTCCCGAGATAATAATGTCTCAATTTATAAATATCCCTGGTGACGTCATTTTTATCATTCGGTTGCTTGTCAGTAACAGCGTTTCTTTACACTAGTAGGCCACATTACAATGTAAATGAATTTTTAAAACAGTCTCAGAATGTTATCAAATAAGCCTATCCAAAGTTAAAGTAAAACTGTTCTTCAAAACTCGTCAAACGTAACACGCTTGTAACCCTTGAAGAGGTAGCAGGTCAACCTATCGCCGTACACCGGACATATATTGAAACTCCGATAAACTACTGCAAATTTCAAGTAGTAGATATATGTTGGAAATATCCAATAATACCCGATCCGGGATGAGAATCTACTTCCTTCGATCAGTAGTAACGCCTGTAACCACCCGACTATTGACGGAAGCAGGTCTTCAAAGAATTTGTTTAAAAATCTACGTCTCTCATATTGCAAATAGTCAATAGTTCATAGTCAAGTAGTTCATATACTTATTAGGAGGCTCAAATAAATACAACAATCGCAAACTCCAAGAAACAAATCTTGTTTTACGTCAATTGAAAGTGACGTTGAAAAAGACGAAAACAATATCTCCACCAATATTAAGGTCAAGAAACAATTAGTCTCAAATGTTATTACGCAAGAAAATAAAGCGTTTCTGAAGATTTTTCGAGGGTCTTAACACTTTCTATTATGAAGCAAAATAAATCCTAATCTCTGAAAAACCGTACTAAAGCAATGGAAGAAATATAAAAAAT
>DWEI01001840.1:0-15633 GCA_018245875.1 Mysoria ambigua
TAATATTCTTCTACATTTCAACAGTAACAGTCATATCCCATCCTGGTTGAGTTTTATTCCATAAACTGTTCTTAAATCACAATTCAGAGCCATTACTAGAAGTTTTAATATAATTGTTTTTTTTGTATATGTGACTAATTTTTTGAATGCATTCTGTTGTTTGGTTATCTGTTAGGGATCAAGTTCATTATATACAATTATTACATATTAAATTTGCTTAATATTTATGGATCAAACAAGAATAGACTATAGTCCTTTAAGGACAGAAGTTTCGGATTTTCTGTACAAAAATGTGAAAGGGGTCAGAAGAACTAACATTACTTTCAATTTGTGTTACTAAACAATTTATGCCATTGTTTTCATACACTATAACAATACTCAACATGCATGACTGCCGATCGGTTGGTGAATAATGTTTAAAGCTACAGATAACAAACATATTGTTTTATTGTATCTTATTAACACGGTACTTAGTTTTTCATACTTGTCAACAGAACTGGACAGAGACATATGCGGTGTGGTCGCCTCTGGGTACTTACCTGGCCACCTTCCATTGGCGGGGTGTGGCTCTTTGGGCGGGGCCCAAGTTCTCACAGTTCCAGAAGTTCTTCCATCCCGATGCCAGATTCATATCATTCTCACCGTGCGAGAACTACATTGTAACATTCTCTCCTGGCAGTGATAGAGGAGATGATAAGAAGCTGATTATATGGGATATTAGGTGAAATATTCATTATTGATTTGAATAGTGTTTGTAAAAAAAAAATGATATGTTATTTTTGCAGGCCTATATACTGTACATGTTTGTCACAAAGAACTAGGAATGATAAACCCACAGTATTATGCTCCTTGTTAATGAATTTAAAAATATGTAGTGAAATATTTTATAAATATGTAGTTGAAAATAAAAGATTTTTTTTCAATAAGAACAATTTTCAATATTTAATGGATTAATGTAAGAATAAATTGCATGGTGTTATTGACATAACAAGAATGTGACATTAACAGGACAGGGCAGGAGAAACGCAGCTTCCCGCCGCCGGACGAGTACGTCACGTGGCCGATATTCCGCTGGAGCAAGGACGACCGGTTCTTCGCGCGGCTCGGCGCCGACGTGCTGTCCGTCTACGAGACGCCCGGCTTCGGTCTGCACGACAAGAAGAGCATCAAGATACCCGGCATCAGGTACGATCTGATGTCATTTAACGCCTTCATCTGTGCTACGTGTTGAAGTGATTCGAAGCAGAGAACATGCTTTGCTTAAACAAGTTATCAATGTTTTTAGATTCGCTTTATGTAGTTAAAATATATGATTTATCTGGTTTAGTAACATAAAAGCAAAAGACATATTTGACCATCACCAAACCTAAATTGCTTATAAAAATACATTGTTTATTAAAGTTTTAATAACTTTCTTTTCAATACAGTTGTTAAGATGTTGCTTTAGATGGGATTTTTCATTTTTACATAAGGTTCAGGTGTCTAGGATATATGTAGAAGACGTAATTGAAATCTATGCAGTGTTTTATCTGTGATGTGCACTCAACATCAGACCCATATCTTTCTATTTATACAGATCTATGTAGGTTTCACTGTTCATAAATATCGGTGTTTAACAGGCAGGACCACAAAATAATTAATAGTCCGGTTAAATATTAAAAATTTGAAACTTCGGAACTGTAAACCCAGAAAATCTAAATTAGAACATTTTGTACGGTTCGACCAGGGAATCAACCCCGGGGCCACCCGATCGGCAGTCGCACTTGCAACCAACACGACCAACGGTGCAGTCAAATTGTTTTAAATTAATGGTAACAAAATCATTTGTTGTACAGGGACTTCAGCTGGTCACCGACAGACAACATTCTCGCCTACTGGGTGGCCGAGGACAAGGACGTCCCAGCCCGGGTGACGCTCTTGGAACTGCCCAACCGCACTGAAATTCGCTCAAAGAATTTGTTTTCTGTAGCCGACTGTAAAATTCATTGGCAGAAGAGTGGCGACTACCTCTGTGTGAAAGTAGACAGATACTCGAAAGTTAAAAAAGACAAAAATGAAATCAAATATTCAGGAATGTATTACAACTTTGAAATATTCCACATGAGGGAGAAGGAGATTCCCGTAGATTCTGTAGAAATCAAAGAGCCAATTCAAGCGTTCGCTTGGGAACCGGTAGGATCGAAATTTTCAATCATCCACGGTGACCCAGCGAACATATCAATAAGCTTCTATCAAGTGAACACTGGCCAAGCGCCGACACTGCTGAAGAAGTTCGAGAGGAAGCCGTTCAACCATTTGTTCTGGTCTCCGATGGGGCAGTTCATAGTGCTGGCCAACCTCGGGCTGACTGGTGGTGCACTGGAATTCTTGGACACCAATGATTTCACTATAATGAACGTGTCTGACCACTATCAGGTGTGTAGAGCGCAACTTTCACTCGGCCGCTATGTAAATGACGTCAAACTCAAACTGTTTACCAAAAAACCAAATTACATTGTACTGTGTGTGATCACGTTTAATTCTTATCTTGTTCATAATAAAGTTTACCACTTTAGCTTAAGATATTACTTTTCAAAACATTTTATGATACAAATATTTATAGGTAAGCCTGAATTAATCTTTCACTCTGTTGGTAACGAGACTTGAAAACCTTATAAACATTCAATTAAGCCATTTTTTCTCCTATTGTTCCACTGTAAGAACTCAGGGTTCCACTCAGAATGAGAGGGTTAAACCGATAGTCTAACAATACTGGCCAATGTTTAAGCTTGGCTTATGGCTGGCCCTCGGGAATGAGAGGCTGAATTACCAACCGCTATGTTATCACTGCTTATTTAGTCCTTGACCAGAGTATCCCTGTACATAGATGTCCGGCATCGAGTGGGACCCGACGGGGCGCTACGTGGTCACGGGCGTGTCCTCGCTCAAGTGCAAGATGGACTGTGGCTACTACATCTGGTCCTTCCAGGGCAAAATCCTCCGAAGGTGAGTTTGCTGTGGTCAAGTAACTGTAAGTTATAAATAGTTCCAATGAAACATTTTGACAATTCATTATGTTCTTATTAACAAAGCTGTTGACTTCATACATCGCTTCTAAAAATATTGATGTGTAGCAAAGCTAGTTGGTTGTAAGTCTGATGGAATGTTTTCTCCCAGCGCCCTGTGGAAGATTTGGAACATACTCTGCTATTTTGTCTCACTGTCAAAGGCACAGTTGACATTTAACATATAAATTAATTGCTTAATTAAAATCTTAACTCATGTTACATCTGAACTACCATTGTGCCATAAAATTGAATATATTGATAATTTTCATTGAATACTGAAATAGTTCCATATAATCATATTTAAATGTACTCAAAAATAAAGCCTTATCACATGAGATTGTGACTTCACAAATGCTGACATCATTGCATCACCATCACACCAGGTCCCTTACTTGGTAAGCAGAGAGTACGGTATACTATAACAAATTCTAGATGTCTATTTGTACTTAAGTATTTTTAATAAATGTTTTACAGAGTGATGAAGGAAGGTTTCGCGCAGTTCCACTGGCGCCCTCGTCCGCCCTCGCTGCTAACGGAGAAACAGCAGAAGGAGATCAAGAAGAACGTTAAGAAGTATTATTCCAAGTTCGAGTCCAAGGACCGTATGCGTAGCAACAAGGCCAGCAAGGTAAGCGGTTAACACGCATTATTTGATCTCGGGTGTAAAAATTTTTAATAGTGTGAGTGACTGTATATCTTTTAATGTGATACAATCCTCTTGGTTATTGAGATGGACATTTTGGTAATGTTTTATATTTTTCATGTATTACCAATATAGTATACAGTGCAGACATTAGATTTAGGTTAGAAAAATATATTTGACAATGTGATGGCATTGCATGCTTATAATATACAATACATGGTGACAATGTGAGGGGAGAGGTGTTTTCATGTCGCTTTGTCTGGTCAGGAATTGGTCGCTAAGCGCACGGAGCAGATGAAGAAGCACGTGGAGTACCGCGAGGCCAAGGTGCAGGAGTGGGCCGAGCAGAAGCAGCGGCGTCTGGCGCTCCGGAATTGTGAGTGACGTTTTAATAATGGTTGGTCGAGTTTGGAAACGTTCGGTGGCCATAAGCGTTGAAAATTTGATTCCAAAGCTGAGGTTTGCTGTGGTATCGTTTAATAATGAGATATACGGCATTCCTTATTAGAACTACGGGAGTCCAACACGTCTGTAATCTCAGGTAGAAAAGAACCCACAAGTGATTTGATTAATGTGGTTTTATTATGAGTTTAACTGAAGCGTTTAATATGATTTTCTTCACAGACGTAGATACGGACGGCCTGGACACGGACCAGGCGAACACGGTGGAGGAAGTTGTAGAATTCTTTGTCAAAGAGGAACAAACGGTGATCGAGTAGTCGCCGCACGAGCCGCGCGCGGTCTGCGGCTGCGGCCCGCGGCGCTGCGGCCGGCGGACCGACTGTTCTGGAATAAACACAAAACACCAATCAACTCTTTTCGTACCAACTCCCCATATATTATATATAATACATACATATTATATAGTCACAAAGTTTTTTTATATTCAATAACTCCATAATGTGCAGTGTAAGATTTCGGTTTATAAATTGTACAATAGGTAATGTTTATAGAAATCATATTAAATTGATATGTTTCAAATGGACAATGGCCTTTTAATACCTATAGCTTGTGTTTTATATATATGTTTATTTATTTACCATATATATATATTGTTTTATTTTTGGTACGAATAAGTAAATAAAAGTTTTCATACAGTATCCGTGGATGTGAATTATTGAGAATACCTAAGAAAGCGGGTCGCGGGATAAAGTAGATGGATATTTATATTATATTAACGAGGTTTTATTACAACTATCAAAGTGCTTTATTATTCTATCAATAAGGAAATATAAAAACTAAATTTTCGAATGCTATACTTCTTGTTAAAAAGTAGAAAGTACTTTGAAAGTAGAATAAACATGGCCGAGATGACGTCGTTGCATCGCGTTTGCGGCGTGACCCTCGCCGGCCGCGTCCGTGATACTAAGCTACGGTAGATGCTTTGTATAAAAGGGAGTATTGGTGTAAAAATGAGAAAGGGGATGCTGAGTTGGTTCGGATGTTGCGAAAATGGCTCATGAAAAGAAGATATACAATGCGAATGTTGATAGATGATGGTGACGATGGAGGCCAAGATTCATCTATCTAGATCGAATAGGGCAGGTACTGGCTGATGGGGGAGTCAGAAGTCTCTGAAACCGAGTTGCATGTGTGAAAAGAGTTATAAATGTGGAGGAGGCGCGGCAGGTCTGTAAGGATAGAGATATTTGGCACTTCGTGCTTTCTACTTGCCTCGTAAGGCACCTGGCGTGAAAATACGTAAGAGATTGATGTGCATATCATTACTAGAGATTCAAAGGTTAACTTAAATCTTTATATAAATATAGCTACAAACATAAAAGTTTTCAAAGTACGTATTTACATGTGGCTTAATTGTATGATTAAAACAATATTAAATTTTTTTATTTAGTTCATAGCCTTATCGCTATTAATTTGTTGGGAAGCTCGCGTCAAATTGAAACGAGAAAAGTGTTAACTTATAATTAATCATAGCTGATTAATAAATTATTGATTTAATCTCTTAAAAATTGGCTTGTTCAATGTATTTTTTTATTGTAATGACGAAATGTAATTGTACTTTTATATGAACTTCTAAGTGAAACTCATATAAGAATGTAACGTCATAAAAACTTTCACTTTTTTGCACATTTAACGGTCTGTTGAAAAAAATTGTCAGTGAAAAAAATTCGCTATTAAGTTTGGCCGAAGGTGAAATATAAATGAGAAATCCGAACAACATACGAATAGTTGTCTCCCATGGACTCTGGAGACTTGGACGGAAGTCAAAATCATTGATTCAAAAGTTCTTGGAGAAGATTATTTGAATAAAGCATTATTTTGTATGATTTTACTTCATTTTTATTAGACTGTTCCGTTGGTCCACACTAGAAGTCCGTTCCGTTCTAGAAGAAGAAGACCACACTTCTTCTTCTAGAAGAAGAATAATTGAATATTGAGCCGGCTGCTGCTGAGCTGTGGGTTCGATTCCGTCTCAGACAATAGATATATTTGAGTTATCAGCACATGTATTTGTTCTGCCTCGATTTAATAAGAGGGTATATTTGTCTAGTTTTTCTGCCATCTAGTAATTAAAACACAAGCTTTGTTGATGTTATAATGACTTGATACATATGACCGAATAATAAATAAAAAATTGTTTTACTACTGGATTTTTTTGTTTTATAATATGTTTGAAGCATGTCTTTAAAAAGTTAACTCAATACCTAAATGAATGTTATGACGTCATACCGTCGTGCGTGTTAGCAACTCATAACGCGCTGAGACTTTGAACTTGCTTTTTCGCGAGTTAAATAAAATGCACGTTAACGACTTTTCTCATGTACCTGTTAAAGATATCGGTTGTATGAGGTACAGTTTGAACAGCAGAAGTTGCAGTGTATGGATATGGATATTGTAAAAAATATCTGAGGTCGTCTCTACAACAAGAGCTTGTACTATCCACATTTCCTCAAGAGGCCCTGTATTTTGATAACCCGACCGCTGATAAAGTACATGTGTACGTATCAAATATTTTTATGCCCAAATACAGAACTAAATCAAATACTTATGCTCATCACACAAATATTTATTTTAGTTGTAATCGAACCCATGACTCGGCTCAGCAGTCGGGTTCACTAAACTAAACCAAGGTTATTAATAATATATTGATAGGTAAGTTGCTTATTATAATAACTACGTTCGAGAGCCTTTTGTTCCAATGCGATGGCGTGCTTTATCTGTATGTGATAAATACTTGGTGGGTTTCGATGACGAACAGACTGAGGTGAACGACTAGAAACCGTGACGTCACTTCTTCATGTTAGCCGCTCGTAATATTTTGCAACGCTCTGAGTAACTCTGAACTTCTGTCACACGTTCAGATAACACAAGTTAATGACTTCAGTTCACGATTACGGCCGCGATCACGTTTTCAGGTGGCGAGTCGCTAGCCGAGAGACAAGGAAGGTTTTTGTTGATCCTTCGGCTTAAGTCCTCACGGATGAAATTTGCGTTTAATGTGCAAAAGGTTTTTATAATTATAAATAAGTACATATCTATTCAATGGAAGTATTGTAATGAAAGCTCAATGATGTTTCTGCTGTAAAAATCTTGAATACAGGATTGATCTCTTCAAAGATGTTTTCGGTTCGTCCATTGGTGAAATCCAGTCCTTCACGGACTGGATTATAGCAATTGAACGTAAATAATTCATAATATATCTTTGCAGTAACTTGGGCGTTTTGCATTTTCCATTATCACGCAAGATGACTTTTTGTCATAAATGACAAACCGATTATCTGTGCGATTATTCAATATTTAAAGGCAAGCTTATTAAGTGAATTCATAGTTCTATCTTTTTATATATTACCAAAAGATTTTGTTTAAACTTTTAAAATTGGCGTAAACAAATCTGTAGCATTTTATTACACGCGCTGAAGATTGTTAATTGGAAAAATTGTCAAAGGAAAGAGAATTGTGAGGTTAAAGGAAGCGGTTAAATCAAAAAATAAACTATTCGTGTATTTGCAATATACGGTCTAGCGTATGCTGCCTGAATTGAGTTGGTGCATTCTTGCATCTTGCATACGAAACAATCACGCAATTTTATTTTTTTTATGATCTTAAGAACAGCGATATCGAGGAAAGTGGCGGGAAAATAAACGAACAATTGATTATTAAAGAAAACTGTCATAACTATATTATTAAATTGATTTAAATATGGAATTTTAAATAGAATGAAAGCAATCAATAATCATATTATCCAGTATTAAAAGTCGGGCAATTTCATATAAAAGGACCCGATAATTGTCTTGGGATTTACGAGAATGAATGGATTCCAGTGACCACATAGGTTCAGGTGGCTTGTTGATTCTGTTTGCTACGTCTATGACATATTGAATTTCGGATTATGTGGTTATTAACGCTAAAAATATGTTGGTCGATTTGTAACTGTACATATTTATATAGTGTCTTAGCTGTAAGGGATACTATAGTATGAGGTAATTTTAAAACTTAGCATTTTTACCCAATTAGCGATTTTTGGAATTTTCATTTAATGTTATAATTACATAATATTTAGTATTCATTACATTGTTTTGCATGAACAAAAGAGAATATGAGGAGCCTTTATTCATTATTAATGTCAAGCATAATATTCTTTCTATGCATGTAGAAAAGATAAACATTTTTGTCAGAGAACATATTTAAGCCAATAAATTAAGACGCTTTTGTCGTCGTTGAACTATTTCATTTAAAAATTATCGGAGTCGCGGACATTAAAGAGTAAAACAGAGTACATAAATACGTCTATGTAATATAATAAAAATAACTTTTATCTAAATATCTAAATAACTATGTTTAGGTATTGTTATAATGTTTCATGCTATACATATACTAATCGTTTTTTTTGGAAAAAGCAACCTTTTAGGTTTTATCTAAATTTCAGGTAAGTGTAGAAGTCAGTTTAGTTATTTTTCGGTAAAAAGTGCTGTAGAATATTTTGAATTTTTTTACAATTCTCAATATAATGGCCTATTTTATGTAGTACAATATAAATTTATCCCTGTATTTGTCAATGTCATTATTGACACATTCATCATCATTCCGCTATAGGACACGGGTCAATTTTCATTCAACCTCGCCTCTTACAATTGGTAACGGTTATAGTGCACACGCAGCCAGTTGATGCCATGCAATCAAATGATCGTTTTCAAAAACTTTCGACCTCGTACAAAATCTTTACGTACGAAGAGAAATGTTGTAATTTGCACTTTTCCTACCTACTTCGACGAGTCGATAGTTCATCGCGAGTGATCAGCCATCGTGGTGGAAGGGTTGGACCAAATGTCCAGGGTGCTCCAGGTAGTACAGAATCCTCATCATTGGCCCATCTCAGTCCACCGCTGGACACAGGCTTCGCTCACAGAGCCATATCGCGCACTGTCTTGCCGCTTCCAGGTTCTGCCTGCAGCCTTTCGCAGATCGTCACCCCACCTGGCCGGAAGGCGTGCTACGTTTACCGAGCCGCGGTCTCCAACCAAAAGTCGCCTATTCCAGTGGTTATCCTGTTCTTCGGCAAATATTCCCAGCCTATTACCATATGTACTCCACTCTCACGTTTGAAAAGTTACATTTAGGTCATACCATGGAATAGGAGCGACGAATGTACAGACCTGACGTGCTGTGACCATATGGTAAATCTTGGATATTTTCTGACAAGTTGAAATTGAAACGAAAGATAAAGTTTCAATTATTTATAGCACAGCAATTGGTATGTAAAGCGAACGCCGAATAGTTTGACATTCGTTGCGCACCTACCCGACCGCTGGTTCCATTAATTGGATGCCATTCATGAATATTTGTTTGAAGTGTATTGTTTTCATTGTTAAAATGTAGCTGTCTCTTATATCCCACTGCTGGGCGTGGATATCTCACAAATATAACAGTTATTGTTATACTCTACCACGTTGTTCTATAATAATTATTGAAAGCGTTTTTACGTATTTTTTATATGTATAAAAAGTTTTGTAAAAATTCTAATCTGCAGCACGGTATCCTTATTTCGCGTTGACTGAGGTTTAGCTGATAATTTTAACAAGACGAACATTTCCTAAAACACTAGGCTTTCACTATAAATTACCACAATATTAGCTAATACGTACAATTTAACCAAAGGCTATCATAAAATCCATATAGGTATGTATAATAAATAAAAATAATATTACCCGCTTTTATCTACCCATAGCATCTTTCATAGTCACTTAATTTACGTTGCTTGGTCAATTAACTAAGTGAGTCGAGACAAAATCAAACGGAATTGACAATACTACGTAATTTGATTGGTTGCATGTGACAACCCTGGACTTTTTTAAACGTTCCTATTTCGATTCCTACGAAACGGCGCCGTCTATTTTGATACATTTTTAAAGAGCCATAAATATTACAATATATATTGTAAATATAACTGTATACAAATGTGCTAATAAACATTCACATAATTATATCTTTGAAATATTATAGCGCGTGAGATGAAAGAGTTTAATTGTAGAGAAACAGTTAAGTCGATTTAGAGCTGAAATATTCGTCCAAATTTATTGTGGGCGATAGTAAATGATGTCCTATGTGGGTGATATAACTTATGGTTGTTTAAGCCTTGGCAGAAAACGGGCGTAGGTTGGGCGCAGGGCGTTGGGCTGTACGACCCCTGGCCGTGAACTTGTTTACGCCCGAACACTCCGAGAACACTAGTTTTACTTTTTTCAACAAAAACATCACATATAATAATTGGTGAGATTTATTCAGCGGTACGTATAAATAATGGTGACAATGCAATTGAACATTAAGATGTTTTTCATCACGCCAGGACTCGTACGGGTAGGTAGAGACAATCAAGAGACAAATATCTGTCCTTACATATGATGTGCTACTTCTTTGTTCATTACTCTCACTACAAGTCAATATCTAATTTATACTATTAATAGTAATGAGACTTTAAGATAAAATGTCGCGTAAATGCGCAAAACTATTATGCCTTTTGAAAGAAAATAATTTACAAGCTTTGTTCTATTAGCATTTTGTTGCTTAGTACGAGCATTATTAGCTCTTAGTTACGTTGCTGCAACATCGCTTTTGTTAAGTTTTTCAGAAAATCTGCGAAACTCACGTTCAGTAAGTGCTTGGGTAATTTTATTTTTAGGCTGATTTCTCACCCTTCAAAATATGTCTGAAGCGTAAAAAAAATTGATAGCGTATTTTTTTATGAAAATGTCTCGTATTTTAATAACATGTTTCTAAAATTATATATAATCGGTAAGAAACACTTATCCGTGCATCCCTTATTGGATGAAAAGAGGTAAAAGAGTGTGTGCAAGCAATGTTCTTACAAGGTCATATTTAGGTAAAACATACGATACCTAAATTTGGATAGAAATTATGGTGTTTAATACTTATATTTTAATATTATTTCCTGTGGTAGTGCAATATCAACTAAGCGTGATTCACTATCGTATTACCCACTATCGAATTAACGTAACACTTGGTGTTAAGTTTTATTGATACCAATAAAGCGCAACTGCCGATCAAACGGTCCGGGGTTCCAATCCCGGGTCGGGCACTATTGGATTTTTTAAAGTAAATTTTCTATTATCGCCACGGAGTTTTTGTGTGTGCCCGATGTTAGGCAATAGGCCTACCACAAATTCCATAGTTGGACGTAAACGAAACTGGTGAAACGTGAAAGTGTACTACATACCCCTGCTTATCTTTTTGGGCTTTATAGGTGTGATGTTACAGTAAAAACTATGATTTTTCAAAAAATTCTTACTTGCGAAACTACTCCTTAAAACGTGCAACGGATGTTAAAGTATATAGCTCTAATATGAGCTTCTAAAATACTACGCCGGAGTATACCTCTTTCCCCAACCGATCTTTCTCTTATTTTATATCTGCACAACTTTATGCAAACGAATTTATAGTATCTGTATTTCAAAGATATCGTCTTAGTTTGAAGGCTTATTAGCAGCCTTGAGTGGCAGTCGTCACTGTCCAGTAACTATGGCAAAAGACTTATTTCAGAATGGCGATTGCTAGTTGGCTGTAGAGATGTACGGTGACTGCTAGTGGTTGAGAGGGAGAGAGTCATTGAGGTAAATCTTCAAAGTTATCTCAATGACGCGCCTTCAATAGCGCTTCATTCAGGTCCTGTGTACTACAGTGGAACGACATTATAATGTTTATTGAAGAGCTAGCTAGCAGCGAAATCGCCCTCTATCTTTTTGCGATCTACGAAGCTCATAATTAAGAATAGTTTTATAATAAGTATAGTAAACTAGTAATAGAGTACATATGTATATGAACTAAATTTACACGTAAACGTAAGTTTACAAAAATTCCATTGTACCATTTATCGCAATTTTTTAAATTACTCATATTACTAAACTATAAAACAGTAACACCTGTAAAGCCTAAGGGTAAAAAAATAATAATTTGCTGAGCTGGGTATAAATAGTATTCTAAAATCCGTTGAAATTTTCTTTTTTTCAGCTGTATAAGAGCGCATGAGCGTAGCGCGCGGCGTCGGCCGTCCATTCAGAAACCCTCAGTTTGCTTGACGTCCGACTGCGACCGCACGCAGCGACATTTCCCGCGCTTTCTGACCGCACTGATATAATCTGTTACGTTATTATATGAACGAATTAGTGTTGCGTACACGTTCTGGAAGTTTTTGAAAAAGAACAATAAACAAACGTACATTTTTTGTCAAATTATTTGCTTGTGATTTGCATATTGTAAATCTGCAAGTTTCAAAAGTGTTAATACGTTGAACGGTAAGTTTTGAAATTAATTTTATACTAACTGGTATTTCGTAATATATCAAATCGGAAGTTTTTTTTATTTTATTAAGGTGACCAAAATTTGCTGTTTAATTAAGTTGGACCTATTAGTGTTGTTAGAGATTGTTAGTTGCTTAAAAGAGCTATGTATTCTACTCACTAAAACTAAATTACCAGATAAAAAAGAGCAATTGTTTGAAGCTTTTAAGCTATTTTAAAATCTGGAATTTTATATAAAGGGTCCGGACTCTTTGCCGAAGATAAGCAATAATAGAGCTGTTTCGTCCTGGTTTACTTTAGTGCTATTTGGCCAGTTGAAAAAACATTTGTAACAAAACATTGTTAGATCTTTTCGACTCTCTGCCGAAGACAAGTAATACTAGAGCTGTTATTTCCTGGTTTGGTCCTGGTGTAAAACAAGTGAAAAAAACCTTTGTAACAGATCTTTATTAAGATATTAGTCTCATTTGAGATTCAGTATAATTCAAACTTTGGGCTGCAGTAAAATATTTAACACTAAAATTTCTAGGCCTTTAATATTACAACGGTTTCTGTGATTCCCACATTTCACCATCATTATTTTAAATGTAAACGATAATAATATTATTAATGACATCGTGTGATGGTGTTACAATCTGTTCTTAGTGGTTGGTGAAATCAAGCTATGTTTGCAGGTTGTTGTGATGCAGTATTGCTTTGGTGTGTTAAGGATTTGGGACTATGCTGAACCCATGTCAGCCATTCCAATATTTTCTCAAGCAGTGTGTAAGCAATAAGTGATATTAATTAGAAAACAAATCTGCAGATGGTTAAATCCTATTTCAGAGTTCGTCACCACTATATGTATTTATTATATTCCCGACTTTTCTTCGGTTTAAAGGGTGTGGTATACAACTGAATGAATTCTTAAAAACGTGTCCTCAGAACGAATGTGTGAAGTATTTCTAAAAGAACTTTAGTTCTGTTTAAGTTGTAACAGATGTGACGACCGGATAATATCATGTAGCTTGGCTAACCATTGGTCCCTTCCATTAATGAAGATAAATGGTACATACATACATTGACGCTATCATTAATTTAAAGGTATGTAGCAAAAGGCGAACTTAATGCTTATTGATATTCTTCACCAGCCAACCCAGGGTGCTAGTGTAAATACAAGGTGGGTACAATAGAGCCAGTGGCAACATTACCATTTTTGTAATTCGCCAATGCAATAAAATTTGTTCATTTTTACGTTATGGCGCGGTCTGCTTCGGCACAGTCAACTGCTCTATTTGTCTATGGGCAGCAGCGTAGGCGGGAGGTGACGATCTGTCTAGGCACAGACAACTAATTTTACTGCCTATGCTGCCGAAGCTGTGCTCTGCTATTCTCAACCCAACGCGAGGATAATGGACACAACCCTTCAAGGGAGGCTTATATTCAGCAGTGGCCGATAATGATGACGATATTTTGATTTATTAAGATTATCTTTGACGAAATAGTCTCAGTTCATTATTGGACCAAGGATTACGCTAAGAAAAGATGTTTGCTTATAATTCCGGCTTCTCGCACCGCCTACGCTGACATGTTTATCCAATATCATTTGTCATATATGTACGTAGGAAAATAAATAAATTCCTGATACGGATCTGCAGCGTTTCGTCACACAGAGTCGTATATCTTGGCCGCAGATAAAGCTCTGTTATATACGAAATGTCATATGTCAAGTCGCTAGGACTTAGCGTCTTTTGTATGTAGTCGTAATCTTCTTGACACATGCGATCATACTGCCGATGAGACGATAACTAATACTTGTTTTGGAAATTTACAATTTGGAAATTTACAATTTGGAAAAATACATTGTCTTGGAAATTTTTATTTAACGATTTAAGGATTATACATTAAAATTAATTCCTCCCTTTTGTTCGGGGATGTACATGTCCACGGGCGACAGACGCGGCATTACTGCCGCTTGGTTGTTTACTGTTTTCTTTACTTAAGAAAGCATTACATACGACATTTTTTCCTTTGGAAGGCACGTTTTAATAGAATATTCGAGTACCTAAATACATATAAGAATACCTTTTAATATGTCTATTACCTGCTGTAATGTCGATTGCTGCTTTCTGTCGCCTCGTTGGTCATGTTCGTTGCTGTTAATTAAAGGGTCCTGAGTTCGAATTCCGGTTCGGGCACTATTGGATTATTCTATATTAAATTTTCTAGTAGTGGCTAGGAGTTTGGATACGTGCCCGGTGTATGAAGATAAACTCACAACCTATTTATTCCATAGTGGAAAGTAAAACCTAACTGGTGAAACGTAGGAGTGCTTAAAAACTCATTTGACTATCCCTTCGGCTATTACAGGCGTGATATTACGTTTGGTTTCTTTTAATTGATAAACGCTTCATTTAAAATATATAAGTTACCTTTCCTTTGAAAAGCCCGTTGAAAATATGTTTATCTACAGATCAAGACAACTTTCAACATTTCTGTCGCCTCCTCATTTGCTTTTTAAACACTTCACTTGAACCTAAATATGGTACTTTTTCCCAAAAGCAAGGTTCCCCAAAGCAAGAAAAATGTGTGTGTACAGATTAAGATAGCATTTTCGTTTTAATTGAAACCATGCCACGTGCGAAGTTACGAGGGCGGAGCGATCCGTCACGGGCAGGGTGTCACGGGTTGACGCTCGCATCGGCAATTTATTTTCATTAAACGAAGTTTTTCTCGATGTTGTCTATGTACATGTATTTGGTACGGGGATGTGTTCTAACACGATACGTTTGAGGGCGACGTCGGTGTTCGCTCCGCCGCATCGTCACTTTATACATTGATAAAAATAAATAAAAAGACAACCTAGAAGCTAGAACAACTTTATCAATGTTTCAATTATCCTTTGGTTTTTTATTCAAATTTGTCAGGTTCGCTGTTTTTATTACACAAAAGAAAATCAAACTTTTGTCTCTGCTTCTCGTTTTAATTGTGAAACATTTCTGTGGTTTTCAGGGTTTTTGTATAGTAATCTATTCCATTTCGGATTCTATTCCTTCGAGACACTCCGAGAATAGATCGTTCTTAAGCTCGTTAAGTGGTGTTAAATTGGTGAACCAGCCGTAGTGCAAGAGTCTACGTTGCAACTCTGTACATAATAATTAGGAGGAAGTACTAATTGAAGATTAAAAAT
>DWEI01001841.1:0-15630 GCA_018245875.1 Mysoria ambigua
GCAGTGGAATGCTCCGAGCGTTCACCACCACCCTCTCGCAGGAGGGTGCCCATTGTTTGGGCGCAAAAAAAAAAAAAATCTCCGACCTTGGAAAAATACATTTTTTTAAGTATTACATAAAAGCTCTACTCATTATTATGCTATTTTATTACATTATGAAAGTAGTTCCTAATATAGTTATTGAGGATACAAATCTTCAAATGGCCTCTACCAGGCAATATGGATAATCCGACCCAGATCAGATGGTTACGAAAAAATTCTATTAGAAATTCTAAGTAAGAAAAATTCAATGGTACCAGACCCGGATAGGATAGGAGCCCGGCACTTCTTGATCATCACTCGCGCTTGCTCGACCAACGCTACAGTCAGCGTGTTATTACTACATACAATATTTTTCTAAAATATTTGCAGATACAAAATACAAATTCTTTTTCCTACACCTATTGATAATGACCCCAAGGCCGGTCATCAGCACACAATGTCACACAAGAAGTTTTAATAATACATGTTTCTTCTGTCTCGTTTTTATATGACATTGCTAATTGAATTTCAAAACATTCGATTGAATAAGTTTTGATTAGCATTACGAGTATGATTGAAATTTTCCTTTTAATAATTAACATATATCTTCGGTTTTATCTACGTACATATGATGTGACGTCACGCCTGTAATTCCCGCCGAGGTAGACGGAGGAATGTCGTACACTCCCGCGTTTCACCAATTACATTTACGTCTCACTTTGGTAGGATCAACCCGGAATTTAAACCTAAGACCTGTCGCTTCGCACTCATACTTACCACCAGCACAATCAATGATGTAATATAGTATTTACGTACACAATAATAGAAAACAATACTTTAACACTAATTGTTTCGGAAATTGTGAACTTCGAATTATTAACCATTAGACAAGTCTTGACATATACAATGTTATTCGTGTTTAGGGGTGACTGGTGTGAGTTGCAGCGGACGGTGTTATTAGGCAAAAAGGAAATTATATAAATTAATTTTGATAATATTATAATCAGCTGCTGTTGTTCTCATCTGAGAGATGTTATCTATATATTATTAAGTTCTAGTGTAAATGGTCATCAATTGTTCCCTTAAACTGTGAAGTGCGCTATAGCCTGTAACGGCTTACAGTCGCCATGTTTTTTAATTATAGTACAAATTAATTATATTTAATGTTCAATTAGGTATAGTTATTGATATGTAAATAATTATATATTTTAAACAATTATTGATTTAGTATTTTCTGTAACCCTATGTTTTATTATCGATTATATCATGTTTTATCATATTTTGAATATCTTTAAAGCTTGTTATTTATGCGCCAGAGGGATTTAAGAATAAAATTAATAAGTTAAAGTAAAATAAAAATGTCTTTGAGAAAAAAATACTAATATTTTCATTGTAAGAAGTAAACCTTTTCTTGTGAGTTTATTCAATTAAGCTTTGTAAATCTTAATTAGCTTATCTATATTCCTATTACTGTTGTTATTTTTGTTATGAGAACGCTAAGCCAAATTTATATGCCCGTCAGTGTGGCGTTTGACGTGCCTGACAGAAATTACGAGCAAAAATTGAAATGTACACTTTAATCGCACCGAAAGATCAGGAGAGTCGCGTGTAGATTACACTTCGCGGAGTTCATGGCGGTGGCCTCAAACTGTCTCTACACAAGTTCCATCTAAAGCGGGCTAGCGATGGACTGGTTGCTCGTTATATTTTCAAGGTGTATGCAGTATTGAACAAAATAAGATTAGGCGATGCATTAAACTTACGTTGTGGAACATTTGTTAAATCTTTTCAATATAAAAAGCATCCCGTAGCATTGGACCGGTATATGGCGACAGACTCACACCCTATTCAATGATGGAACGTAAACGTAACTGGCGAAACGTGAGTGTGTACTACAGTTTTCTGCCTACTCTTTCGGGGATAAGAGGCGTGATGTTATGTTATGTAAATGGTCTCACATTGTTGTTTAGTTCAGAAAACATTGAGAATGTTAATGGACAAAAACATTTAATATAAAAAATTAAGAACAAATGGAATTTATTAAATATTTTATGTAAATTATCTGTAAGCAGACAGTTTCTTTGTAAAGAAATGTTTTTTAAAACAGGTTTACTGTAAAAAGGTAATGAAGAGTGGTTTGTGATACAACTCGCACTCTGGCATAATATCTGTTCATGTTTCTTTTTGGTTTTGTTCAGCTCATTTTAATCTAAGTACATACATTTTTATCGGGATGAAGCGGCATTTTTTAAATAGTTAAATTTTTTCACATTTTATACGTTAATTAATTTAATCATGAACGCGAGAATTCTTGGGAATTAGTTCACCAAGAGGTATCAATGTTCGCTAATTGTTCATCGTCGGATATCACAACATCGCTTTATGATTTAACCTCGGAACAACTATCGACATCTACAGTAATGGATTTCTTTTATCGCGCTAATCGTGGTTGGAGCAGATAATTTATCTTGGTATATCATACAATAAATAAACCTAGAACAACTTATACTAAAACTTTGTACATTTTTTATCCAGTAGTAATACTTACACCTCTGCGCATTCATCAAAAATATTATAATAACAATCATCGTTAGGAACATTACACTTAAGACCTCAATCAAATACAGCGGCTAAGCGCGGATTACTAAGGACTAAGGACTAAGGACTGGAACCTTACAGATGTTTAAGAAAAATCTAAGGTACCTAACGATGTTTTCCCTTATCGTTACAATGAGTGAATTTAACGTTAAAACGCACATTTTTTGATAGAGATGCGCGCCGGGATTTGAACCCAGGGTTCTTGGATTGGGAGACTGAATTCTGAACCACCAAGCTTTAATTGCTAATACATATATGCATGCTCTGAGGTCAGAGTGTTAACTGGAAACCAAACTATTCAAACCTCGCTTCTCTTCCATGTCCCCCATCACTCCGGTATTGTGAAATTTAGACGATTTATTAAAATATATATGTATTTATTTGAATGAATATCAAACTTGTTGATAATAAATTGTTAGCTTTCATATTTTGCTATCATATAGGTATGTGTATTATGAATTTCTGTACTTATATCATTGTGTAACGTGAACTAAAGGATAAGGAGTCAGGCGGCTGAATTCTGTGACGTTTTCGGGCGCAACGTGAAAACACTCCCAGACTTCAGTCGTCCGCTGGCCGCAGCCACGTCGGCAGCGTCCCCGACTGACACCACCGGCGCGGTTGCTTAGTGAAACATCGTAATGTGAAATGTGAATGTGTGTGTTGATTAACTGATTTATTTACTATTATAGTTAAAATCATTTCACTGTATGGTCAAAGTATAGTACAAATTAAAAATTAATCTAAATTTTTAGTCTTCTGATACACACATTATTTAAATCAAAGTTTACGAAGTAAAAAAATATATTCGTAAGTACTGTTTTATCGCTTTTTTTTCTTTATAAATTGTTTTTAATTGTTAACATCACATGCACTTTAGGTATGTAATAATTCATGTTCCATTACTGTGTATTAATGTTGATCTTCGAAGGACAGTTGATATAATCTTAAGTAAATTCTATATAATGGAGAGTCCTAAGAAGTACGTTCTAGCTTATATAACTTCTACGCCATTGCAGGCTACATCATTAATTATTTATTATCCGTAAACAGTTATGACTAGTAATATGGTACACCATTGTATAATTTCCAATTTGGCAAAGTTAGCTGAACATAAATAGCAAATAGGTGGCGTAGACCTATTTCCTGACATTTGTAAGTAGTCTCTCGAGATAATTCATCATTGTCAGATTGTTGTAGCAATAGCGGTTTAGATATGCGAGGAGGACATCCATATAACATCCATATAAATATAGTAATTCAATAAGTAATAATATAGTAATTAAAAAATCGTTTTTTATATAAGCTTTGTCAGTTTACGCACCTCCATATTTTTTCAAATGATTCGTTTGTGTTAATTGAAAGAATCGTCAATATTTTAAAATACAGAAATCAGTCTGATTCTGTATAGGTGACCACAGTGGTAACATTTCACTAGCGATTCATCCAAAGACTCGCAGTTCCTATTGGTGTCAATAAGTAATTGTGATTTAATATTGCGGTAGACCTCAGAATAGATTATCAACTTCCAATAGGCAATGTTATTATAAATAGTCGGGCTCAAGAAAGCATGGAATATGCGTCCATGTTCACAAGTAATATTAAAAATTTATTTCAGATAATTCCATTAACGATCAAAATCGTAAAAAAATATAATGAACTGTTTTTGTTTAAAGTATCTCTTGTATGCTATTTTATTGTTTTATACATATGTTATTATTATTGTTGTCGTGATACTGGGTCGCTCATTTTGATTTACACTTAAAGTAATCCTACATCTAAATTAATCTTCAATCAAATCAAAATGATCTCTGTGGATCATAAATATAATTATCATGGACGTATTGACGTCAAGTGCTTCAAAATACTTTTAAAATGATCATTCCGTTAAGTAAATAACATTTTCTTGAGCATATTCGTTTATTTGAAACACTTATCGTAGACAGCGGCCCGAATGTATGATCGATATTATGTGAATTGTTGATATTTCTGTCTGAAATTAATTTATTTCATGCACTTTGCTTGATAATTGAGAACAGGGTTATTGATTTAAGATTTTTCGAAATATTTAGAGCCGTCGATATGGTGTTAATGAGAATTCTAAGCAAAATTATCTTGATATATAGTGCAAGAGCAGTTTCTCGATATTATTTTCCTTTTAATATATGGGACGAAAATCATAAATTGTCCATGCCGATATTCTGCGTCCGAAATGCCCTGCGTTTCACTGCCCAAGTTTGACCTAAAAAGTAGGATTTATAGTTTAAATATCCGATTTGATCAAACGATAGCTAGCTATAATATTTTTTTGGTTCGTAAAATCTATCTGTTACTATGAATGCGGAAGTTTATGTGTGTGTTTATTGCTATTTCATGCGGAAAAAGTTGGACGGATTTGTATAAAATTTAATCTGTTTATAGATAGCGCACGACTTAGAATAATAGATAAACTATTGTTCGTAATACAATTTATCAAAAGAAGCCCTTGTCTAAATAGTAGATAATGATTAAATATATAAGGTAACATACTCTATATATAATTTCCTGTAGTCCAGTATCTTGAACAATCAGCAAGTAGCACATTTGCCAAGTATTGAGTATTAAAAATAGATCTTCAATTCAAAATCAGCGTAATATTATTTACTACTTATAAGTCTCTAACACTAATAATCTAAACATACATATAGTTGTCTAAAATCGCACATTAAACATTATAAAATTACATAAATAATTTCATACTTCAATAAGAATATAGTAATTTATGTTTAGCGAAGTGGGCAGAACCTCATAGTAATATATAATTTAATGTAATATTTCATGATATTAATCATCAGATATGATAATATCAGTTTTTACATATAATTATACAAGCGGACCTGACAAACATTGTAAACACCTAACAAAACCCAAGGGTGGTTTGCGTTAATATTGAGTTTAGCAACCAAACGTTTATAACAGTTGTGGGGGCGAAGACAAAACACATATTGCGATCCCATGCCGAGCTACCAGTGTCGTACGAGGCGACGCAACCCGGCGCCGGCTGGACATAGTAAAGTGTGATCGATTTGAATTCATGATATATACTATACAATGAACAGAATATAGATAATCATGATTCAGTAAACATGCAGATACATTTTTAAACATGCAGATACATTTTTGAATTCATACAACTAGGAATGTGGGTTAAAGCAGGGCAGTGTGACCTCGCCTGTGGTTTTCAATCTATACATCAATAGGTTCATTGTTCGGCTTAGCTATTGGCGAGTCAGCTGGCAAATTTATATGGAGTTTCCATCAATCATGAAAGTCATGTTGTCACTAAGTATGTTTTGATTTATCACACAAATCGTGACTACCAACCGTTTACGTAAAGTAATATGTGAATATGTAAAATTGTATTTATTCGGGCATTAGGCTTTTTAGTAACGTCTGAAAATAATTATGAGGCAATTAAAGGTATAAACGACGTCATTCTAATTTAGTGTGGTGTTTGAAATCAGAATACGCTATAGGCCACATCGGACGACTCTAGCGAGCGACCGGCTGAACATGGTAGGTCGCAGCCCGTCTAGGCACAGATAAATGTCCCGGCCACCGACGGACCGGAAGCAGCGTCGGAAAGCTATGTTTTGTGATACGTCAACGACTGCAAAATCTGACGACTGTAACATATGAAATGTTTGCATATATAGGTAATAATGTATAACAGTTAAATAACGTGATAGATAAATAACATGAATTTTCGTGTACATATATACCTACGAGATATTTCCCGTTATTTAATACGGTGTAAGTCATTAAAAGGATTTGTTGAGCTGAAATGTGAAATACAGATTACATGGATTTCATGAGCCAGACAACCAAAAGGATTTCGAGCAAATCCGCCGGGATTCCGGAATAGGCTTTGTTATGAAATATGTTTTTCATTTGAACGTAGTGCTCTGTAGAACTTTCTGAATCACGTTTGCAGTGTATATAATACAAGCTTCAAGGCTTAGTACTGAAATATCTCACAATTTTATTAATATGTGATACATTTCACGAGTATAGAATGAAAATAATATAATACAATATTTAAAGATATTTTATGGATGGCATGGAATATTCATACCTGCATATATTTTTACAATTTGAATTGTATTTGTAATAATATTTTAATGATTTTAACTAAATATACAATATCCAAATATATCGATAAAATCCAATAGTTCCATGAGCCGTAGTTTAAACGCAGGACTTTTCAGCAGTCGCGCTTACAATTACTAGACCAACAAGACCACAATACAACATTCAATAGAATGTACATTTACTTTTACAACATTATATAAATTTAGTACTTTGGTATTAACATGAAACGCAATTTCTGATTTCCATTCCATGTACTATGCATCAGTTATTTAGTTTCCGAAATGCTTATAACTTCAAGGTTTTGCGAAAGTATTACTTTTTATCTTTACTCTAAGGCGACGCAAATAGTTCTGTTGCTTTTCTAAGACTAAATGGTGTTCATATAAAAATTTTATGAATCTGTATTTCGTATCTGAAAATTGTATGTACAGCAACTGTACCATGGAAATGTATTTTGTTTCAGGCAAAATCAGCGCTGTATTTGCCAGACGACTCGTGAGGTCCAAAAAATATGTCGTTACCTAGTTGTGTCACGTTATAGTCTTGCGGTAACGGGATGGTGATTTTATTTACATTATTAAAAATAATTATCTGTCACTATGTGTAAAGGCGTGAAGAATGTGTCCTGGGAGACGGAAACCCTGATGGGTACGCCGGTCAAGCCTTCCAAATGGGAGCGCTTATTTCCAAGGGCCGCGCTGTCTCATGTTGGATTATTCGTAGCATTGATGTTATACACCGCTGGTGGAGGTTTGGTAAGTCAATATATGCAGTGTCAACAAAAAATCACAAGTACATTAAATCCTACTGAACCTATTATACCTCACCACCTATTTCATAGTGGGACATAAAACGTAACCGGTGAAACATGGGATTGTTCTACATTCCTCTGCCTACCTCTTCGACTATAACAGGCGTGAAGTTACATTAAATGTTAAAATCATTTTCTTCATAGACCAGCTTTGGAGTTCCATACTCAGGTCGGGTGCTATTTAATTTTTCTAATTTTAAAATCCGCTTAGTAGCTCAGAGTCTATAAGTCTGTCCAGTTCTTGGACAGAGGTTCACTACCTATTCTATGTTCGGAAGTACGATATAATGTGACTGGTAAAATGTGAGTATGTAGGTACAACGCGCCTCTGCCTATCTCTTTGTGAATTAAGTGGCGAATTTATGCTTTATCATTATAATCATCAACAATAATCCAAATATTATTATATTATACTGAATAATGACAAACAGTATAACAAGACTTAAGATCGTTATCTAAATATCGTGTGTATATTTATCTAACTTTAATAACTTCTAACTCATCTTTATAACTTATTTTATATAAATTCAAATCAGGATTATTATAACGTAATATCACGCGTATGATTCCCGAAGAGGTACGCAGAGGAATGTAGAACATACCCACGTTACACCAATTACGTTTATGTTTCTCTATGGAATAGATGGTGAAAATCTAAATAAAAGAAATAGGCGTGCCTGACCCGGTATTTGAACCCAGGACTATTGAGTTTTAAAATTTTGCATCTTCATTCAGTATTTTGCTACCAATAGGCCATCTATTTTATTGCAATGCGTAATCGAAACCTCACATATTATTTAAATTGATAGCAATGTTGACATTATTTTTATGTACCTAACATCGAGTAAATAAAACACAGAAGTTATTATACATGTAATACCATATAATCTAAATTGAGCTGTAAGCTTTAAGTACAGAGTTGGATTATATGTGAAAACCGTTACTATATTACAGTCTAGTCAGTTTCTTCGACGCATTGCGGTTTTCTTGACGTATAGAGGTCCTTTTTCAATTACCAATAAATAGAAAGTATTCAAATTAGTAACTTAACAATACCTTTTCTAGTAAGCACTTAGTAAATAATCATTTTATTCCTTTTGATAACACTTAAATTATTCATTAACACTAATTAAAACTCTGCAAACTCTTCGTCAAATAGACAGATTGGGCTCTCTTTAAGTTTTTCCTCTTCGAAGTAATCAAAATAAGTAGTATCTCCAGGTGAATGAATTTTAGGAATGAACGGTGCTTGTACGCGAGTATTCAACAAATTGTCCCAATCTATGTCTTTGAACCATTTATGGTTTTTGAAGTCTAAAATACCGTCTTTAAGATTACCAAAACGTCTAGTATTGTCAATTTGGAGAACATGTGTGATCAAATGTTTCAAGTCAGATGAAAAATGACTAGGACACCTGTACTTGCCAATAACAATTTTTTCATAAATCCTCATGGGATCCGATGCGAAAAATGGGGGATGTCCTGCACTCATTTCAAACAGGAGAATTCCAAATGACCACCAATCAACTGACATTCCATATCCCTTGCTCAAAATAATTTCAGGAGCTAAATATTCTGGCGTTCCACACAGCGTCCATGTTCGGTCATGGATGAGCTTACAAAAACCAAAATCTGTTAGTTTTATATACCCAGTCCTTTCAATAAGAATATTTTCTGGCTTTAAGTCTCTATAAACTAATTCGCATGTGTGAAGGTATTCTAGTGCTAAAACAACTTGAGCTGCATAAAACCTCGAGGCCGTTTCTTCAAATTTTCCAACTTTGCGCAAATGAGTAAACATTTCACCTCCAGGTACAAAGGGCAAAATATAGTAGAGGTAGACGTTATCCTTAAAAAAGTATTTCATGTATACAAGAAACGGAAAGTTTAGGCCGCATAGAATTTTTTTTTCATAGTAGCTATGTTCTATTTGTTTTAATTTCACCACTCTTTCTTTTTCTAGCATTTTCATTGCGTAATATTTTCCAGTTACTACATGTTTAGCCAAGTAAACTACACCGAAAGCGCCTGTTCCTAAAACCTTTTGTCGTTCAAAGTCATTGAGCTTCGCATTGCTTTCTGGTTTCTCATTCCATGATTCTAGAAATTCTTGTTGCAGCTTGCGAAGATATTGCGAATATTGTTCTTGTTTAGAAACGGAGTAACCACCAATGCGAGGTGATAATAAACGGCGTTTGGCTGCATCCGCCATTTCGTAGAATTTATTTCTTTCTTAATCAGATTAATACTTAATTTACTTGAACTATTACCTAAGACCACTATTGTTTTAAAAATTTAATAATTAATGGTTAACGTTTTCCTTATCATACGACAATCGAAACAAAATAGATGAGTAATGACACATATCATTTAGTCAGTAAAAAATAATAAAAGGAAATTATTTGGTAAACGCAGTTATGAATTGTAAAATCATGGCTAAACATGTAGGGTATTTTTACATATAAAGATTTTATTTTTTATATAAAATAAGTTAATAATTTATAGATTAATATAAAATCCTGAAGTCAATATTTTTAAAGACTGATTACAAGCAATAGAATAGTAAGAATCGCGATACTAACGACGCATTTATGCACTGACAACTTATGTTATTTCTGATATGTGACTTGGAATGACATACAATGGAATCATGGTTTCTACTTATTTTCGTAAGTTTTATGAGTTTATTTTGTACTTATTTACAAGATAAGCTAAATGTTATTCTTGATAAATGGTCAGGTTGATTTATGGCTAAAATATATTATACAACTCAGAATCATCATGATCATATACGGTATTTGGACTTATTGAAAGCAGAATTTGTATCAAGGTACCGTGATCCATCCAATATAGTAAAAAAATCTACGGATTATGATAATATAAAGGCAATTGGTAATGGTGCATATGGCGAAGTTTTCTTAGTAAGAGATAAATCTGCATTTACCTATCATGCCATGAAGGTCGTACAAAAACGTATCGTGGTAGAAAGACACCACGTAAAACACTTGATATTGGAGAAAAGAATACTGCAGAGCGTTCAGTTTCAATTTTTAATAACTTTAGACGTTGCTTTTAAAGACAATTTATATCTCTATTTTGTACTACCGTACGTTGCTGGCGGAGAATTATTTACTTACATTCAGAAGTATGGAAAATTTTCAGACACCTTGGCGAAATTTTACGCCAGTCAAATGGCTCTTGCCTTAGAATATTTACATCATTGTGACATTGTTCACAGAGATATTAAGCCAGAAAATATTTTAGTTGATACAAATGGTTATTTAAAACTTTGCGACTTTGGATTTTGCAAAATATTAAAGAAAAAGACTTGGACTCTTTGTGGAACACCGGAGTATTTGGCGCCAGAAGTTATATTGTCTAGAGGTTATTCTTTTGCAGTAGATTGGTGGGCTCTCGGCGTTTTAATATTTGAGATGGAGGCAGGTTATCCCCCTTTCTTTGCATCTGATCCAAATAGACTTTACACGAAGATTCTTGAAGGTGAATACAAATGTCCAGACAATTTCAGTTCTGAGTGTAAGCAAATTTTGAAAGGTTTGTTACAATTGGATCCGACAAAACGGTTGGGATGCCTTAAAAATGGAACGTATGATATAAAAAGCCATGTATGGTTTAGCGAAGTATGCTGGCAATCAATTTTGCATCAACGAATTGAGGCACCCTTTATTCCGGTATGTCCATCACCTGGAGACACCAGCAATTTTCCCGAAGTACCACAAACGAAATTAAAGAAAGAGTCAAAGTGCTTATATGAGCAAGAGTTCATTGATTTTTAACGTTACTTTCATTGTCTGACTCCCAATATTTATTGGTAACGAGAGAAATAGACCAAAGGGACATAAAAGCGTGAGTTTAATTTCCACTATAAAGATATATCAAATGTGTTTACGGCCTTACTATTAGTATAAATATATATTATCGTTTTAAAATTTTAAATCGTAATATAATAATACGATTGGTTCATGGTTCAATTGCATAGCCAATTACTATTATCTATATTAATTTTAAATAACAACTGTTTAAGTTGTAACTTTTTTTGCTTAAAATATTATCCGATGGTAATTATTATCCTCGTAAATATTATAGCCTTTACATACGACATAATAATATTTTATGGAATTTGTGCTGACATATTTTAATAAACCACAAAGCACGAAATTAAATTTTCACATGGCTACACCATAGTCGATTGGTATGGTTACGTACAGATGTGTCTTCGTCAAAAAGCAAATACATATTATTATATTTCTGAACATACTTTAAACTAATGTTTATGAATGTATTTAAATATTTGACACTTAATTAAAACAATAAATCTTTTGGATATGCAGCTGTAATTTATTCGTAAACTATGACTCAATTTAAATGGGACAGTTTAAAATGTTATCTGTCACAAATATTTGACAACCATCACGGATTTCATGCGATTACTCACACAATTAGTGGCATAAATGATATAAAATAATTTATAAGTTTATTTGTAGTCGTGTATTATTTATTTAATATTTATTATAAGTTTTAAACCCATGGCATGACCACAACGTTTGATAAAAGGGAAGAAAAAATCGAGCTATATACACATGAACTTCAAATCAATCACAATCGATATTTGGACGCTATGAAACATGATTTTGTTAAAAATTATACCAACCCAATGACATACGAGAAATCTGCTGAAGATTTCGATCAATTGATAACACTGGGAGTTGGTTCATTTGGTACTGTATTCTTAGTACGTGATAAAAATACATTTGATTACCATGCAATGAAAGTATTAGAGAAATCTATGATAGTAAAAAAGAAAAATGTTAAGCAATTGTTATTAGAAAAGAAGATTTTAGAGAGTGTTAATTTTCCGTTTGTAATAAACTTAGAATTTTGTTGCAAAGACAATATGTACATATATCTACTCTTGCCGTATGTCGCCGGCGGTGAGGTGTTTACCTTAATAAAGAGATTGGGAAATTTATCAGAACCCTTAGCACAGTTCTATGCCGCCCAAATGGTGTTGGCGCTGGAATATCTTCATCACTGTTGTGTAATCCATAGAGACGTAAAGCCGGAGAATATATTTATTGAAGAATCCGGATACATTAAACTGGGCGATTTCGGCTTCTGCAAAATAATAAAAAACAGGACGTGGACGTTATGTGGAACGCCGGAATATTTGGCTCCAGAGATTATCTTGTCGAAAGGTTACACGTATTCAGTGGATTGGTGGTCGCTGGGAGTTCTCATATACGAAATGAATGCTGGATATCCTCCCTTTTACAGTTCTGACACTATGAAGTTGTATGAAAAAATTCTAGAAGGACAATTTCGAACTCCTGATTATATGACTCCTGCTTGCAAGTCATTGGTAAAAAGTCTTTTGGACATAGATCCATCAAAACGTTTCGGGTCACTTAAATCAGGCGTGTATGATATAAAAAGCCATCTCTGGTTCCGAGAAACTTGCTGGCACTCGATACTGCATCAGAAGGTGTTGCCGCCCTATAGGCCGATTTGCCACTACGCTGGAGATTATTCTCACTTTCCAAATGTAACGGAGACTAAGTTAAAAAAATCGCCTACGTGCTTGTTTGAAAAGGAATTTGATAATTTTTAGCTATATATATATTATATTTGAAGTTCAGTCGAATAAAACTAAATACGATATCTACATTATTTCCTACTTACTTTTCGATAGATTATTGTTATACATGGCAAAAAAGGTAAGCTATTTTAGTTTAAAAAATTATTAGCCACTTGTAACAATGCAATTAAAGTACCCGTTTTTCGATACAGGTGTTTCGTGCTCTGGAATATCCGGCGGAAATTGCGAAACAGGAATATCACAGAGACCGCCTGTTAACGGAACGATGGAATCTGATACGAATCGTATCTGATTACAACATGAACGGAACTGAAGACTTCAGCATCGAAAAATTACTTAGTGATCAGCTGGCGATTTATGAAAGAGTAAGCTAAAACGATGCTTCATTTAGTTTATTGCTATTTATTAATACTTTGTGGGTCAATTTATCACTAGACTGTCAGTACAATAGTTAGTGACCCGACTTCCTGCCCTGTGGGCTGGGTTCTACCCGTACTCCCATCCGGGATAAATATTTGTGTATCAGTATTTGTTAGTGTCTTGGTGAAAAAAATATTTAAACAGTATATTTCGATGGACTATTTTGTTTATCCGCCTTTACATGGATTGTCATAAAAGTGACTGTGTCCAGTTCGGCCTTAGAATTAATACAGCGTACGCTAGCGTGTGACTATGTTCAAACATGATGGAAAGCAATGAAGAGACCAATGATACACTTCCCTAGCAAGGATACCGTAAGACACTGCCTGGGTCTGCTTTAATCTTATTTAGGCACTATGATTTTTTCGTTCGGTTGATTATAATACACATATCAGTACTTTAATAACAAAGACTAGACAAACGTATATGTGCGTGTTTAAATTATGTCGTCGGTAATATTGACAGCAAAATATGTGAATATTTGTGAATTATATATAATATTGCACGACGGGCAATTTTATTTTTCAGGAAAAACGCCACAAAAAAGTGGAAACGCCACAAACTAAGTAGAAATATTAAACATTTGTAGCTTGTAAAATGTTGGTTATTTAATATCATTATTTATTACAAGGTGCTAGAAGAAGCCTCGTCGAACGGCCTAGCTTTAGAAATTGAAAATAATTTCCCCCCGAGCGAAGTGAAGTGGTCCACGTTGCAAGCGGTGTTTTTCTCTTCCACTGTGCTTACTACAATAGGTGTGTACGGCCATGTAAGCATATTGAATGTATAATTTTATTTATTCAAAACATATCAATTTTTTTTTATTTGTCTGACAGTACTATCAGAATATTTTTCCTTTTATCTTTCAATTACCTTGCGTATCAAATTTAGTCAAATACAAATGCTTTTATTAATGTACTATATTATTTACGTTGCGGCCAGCGTTATTTGTTTGCTACGTCTGTGTTTTAGGATACGGGAACATTGTGCCGGAAACATTTTGGGGGAGGCTGTTTTGTATGATATACGCGTTGGTAGGGATACCGCTCACTTTGACTGTGATCGCCGACCTCGGCAGGGTGTTCGCTACGGTTGTGTCCGTCATAGCGAAGCAGTTACCCGCCATGCCAAGTAAGTGAAAGTATAATGATATTCTTTACTGTACAAAAATTTAAAAAAAAATAATCAAACTACTTACTTCGGTATTGTATTATTTTACGGTTAAATTTGCCATGGTTTTTTACATTTATAGCGATGAGTAATTATGTAATTAACTCTTGTATACAGACCAGTGCACAGTCCTATCATCCCGAAAAAACATACATGAATTCTATTCTCCTCGTACAATCGTACATTTTGATTCACTTATTTAAAATTTCAGTAAACGTTTAACATTGAAATAATAATTTTTAAAGTAATTAACAAGCGTTGTATTTTACTATAAAAATACCACTATTTCTTTCCGTGATTTCATACTCATACGTGTACAATACGAACACAATACCCACATATCACCTCTCGCAACAGAGACAGATGGATAATTAGTTTATTGATTTTGTAGAATGCTGTAGACGAATGTACGAAGCGAACCCGGCCAGCCAACGCTCGCTGTACGCGCTCTGGGCGGTGTGTTTCCTGTTCGTGTACTTGGCGGCGGGCGCGGGGCTGTTCAAGATGTGGGAGGACGACTGGAGTTTCTACGACGGCTTCTATTTCTGTTTTATCACAATGACCACCATTGGATTCGGTGATCTGGTGCCTAGTGAGTACATTATTTTTAATGTTTTTTAAACATTTTGAATAGCCTCGTATTCGAGATCCGCAACTTATTAGCTGTCTACACCTCGCTGTCAGTGTGCAGTATTCAGTAGATATATATTATTGCGTCAATACTCTTTATATATGTAATATAGTTTATATATATTTTTATTATATGTTGAAATAATAACTTAAATGCGTTTCTCTGTAAAAACGAAAGATTTATTTACAATAGATTCTTACAACTAATAATAACTATAATACACAACTTATA
>DWEI01001842.1:0-15625 GCA_018245875.1 Mysoria ambigua
CTTAAATTAGCTGGTTGTCAGGGAAAGAAATCGCCGATTAGCTCTAAGACCATTAAGTTCGTTGTCTGTCATGTCCGTTTTCTTCGTGGTGGCGATAAATTTTGTTATAATTTCTAACTTACCATTCCGTGTACCGCTTGTCCGCAGGCGGTGGACTGGTGGTCGGTGGGCGTGCTGACGTACGAGCTGCTGACCGGCGCGTCGCCCTTCACGGTGGAGGGCGAGAAGAACACCCAGCAGGAGATCACCAAACGCATCGTGCGCTGCAGCTACCCGGTGCCCAGCGACGTCAGTCCCGAAGTGCAAGACTTCATCAAGAAGTAGGTTTTCACTGTTCTTATGTCGTACTCATATAAGATAATATTAAATAGATCCAATTACGTGTTAGGGAGAGACGGGGAGTTTGGTGTTTTTAGAAGTGTATAGACCACTATATTAGCTTGATGTAATAATTTGATGTACCACTTGTTCCGTGACCAGGTTGCTCGTGAAAGACCCCCGGCGACGTCTCGGCGGCGGCGAGAGCGACGCCGAAGAGCTGAAGAGACATCCGTTTTTTCAGGTTGGATGTTTGATCTAATTTCTCTCATTATATAGATGACTAAATTGCATATCAGGAAAAGAAAACCAAACAATTCTTAATAATTGTAACATAGAATGTTTATCTACCTATGATTTGAGTATTATAATAAAAACGCTCGTAACACTCAGAGCCTGGACTGGGAGGCGGTGGCGCGGCGCGACGTGCGCGCGCCCTTCGTGCCGCAGCTGTCGCACGCGGCCGACACGTGCAACTTCGCCGACGAGTTCACCAGGATGCCGCCCACCGACTCGCCGGCGCAGGCGCCCAAGCACCACGACAAGCTGTTCCTCGGTGAGTCCACTCCACTTCTTGTCGCAAGGAGCTTATTACATTATTATTATTATTTGTACTGCGTACGACAAGTGTAGGTCGCAGATTGCAGTGTTTTTGGTATGTCCTGTGGTGTCACTTTCAGTCGTCAAATTATTTGTAGAAGAGATCAGTACTCGATGTTTTTATAGAAATGATTTTTTTTACTCAACCATGGTTTCTAATCTTCTAGGTTACTCCTACGTGGCACCCAGCATACTGTTCTCGGAGAATGTGATATCCGACCAGATATGGATGCAGGCCACGGGGCAGAAGCACGACAAACTGAAAGGATGGGTCGCGAAGGTACTTCTTACATTTTAATATTGATTCACGTTGCCATCGCACTCCCCTGATGTTGTATGCATGTACATACACCAGACTAGGATTGCAGTCTTAGGACCAGCAATGCGTATTGTCCGACTTCGCAGGGCATGGATCCTATCTCATAATAACTATCATCTTTGCTTTCAGAATGATGTTTGTATATCCCTACCCCTACTAGGTACTAGTTTTAATTTTTTACAAGCATTTCTCGTTCCACCTAAACACGGGTCTCCTTATCCGCTTGTACCGGCTGATACTAAGCAGTCCTAGTCGTATAATGTTGTACAAGTTTAGTTGGAGATTAAGTCTAATTATTGAACTTTTATTTCCTTTTGTTAGGACTCGCCGTTCTTTCAAAAGTACGCCGTGGACCTGAGCACGCCGCTGCTGGGCGACGGCTCCTACTCCGTGTGCAGGAAGTGTATACACCGGCAGACCGGCAAGGAATATGCTGTTAAGGTATGTTGAACTTTCTCCGTCTATTAAAGTGGTTCTATTAAAACTCTGGATTTGTAGTAATATACTTCAATAACAGCCCAAACAATATTGCTGAGAAGATTTAATGATTCATGGGTGGTTAGTTTCGGTTTGTTTCGGCAGATTCTTGTTGTAAACTATTAGTGAAGCATGCAAGATTAAAAAAAAGACAGCAAGCAAGCATGAAGCGTGCAAGATTTATAATAAAATAAACTTTGCGCAAAACGCCTTACAATCTGTACCGGATCAGCGGGTTTTGTAATATTTAGGTCACGTGTAATTTCGTGACAGTGGGCTCGCACATCCGGCTACAGGTTAATGGTGTATTGTGCGAGGTGGATATCATGATGAACGTGTAATTCGTTTCCAGATAATTTCAACGCAGAAGAAGGATATAAAGCAGGAGATCGAGCTGCTGAAGGCGTGCCAGGGCTGCCCGTACATCATCACGCTGCACGAGGTGTTCCAGGACTGCGCCTTCACGTACATAGTGACGGAGCTGGCTGCGGGCGGCGAGCTGGCGGCGGCGCTGCGCGCGCTGGGCGAGCGCGCCGCGCGCCGCCTGCTGGCGCAGCTGGCGCTGGCCGTGCGCCACATGCACGCGCGCCGCGCCGTGCACCGCGACCTCAAGCCCGAGGTGAGCCCCGCCCCCCGCCCGGCGCGCCCCGCCTCCCGCCCCGCGCGCCCCGCACTGAACTCTGGACTCTTTGTTACCTTGCAGAATATTCTCCTCACCAGCACGAAGCTCCACGAGGCCAAGGTGAAGGTGGTGGACTTCGGGTTCGCGCGGCGCCTACCGGAATCGGAGGATCGACAGCGGATGATGACCCCCTGTTTTAGGTAACACACAAGGAACATTCTATCTATATATTCCTTCCGGGCACGGTCACCTTTCATGGTCGCAGAATCTTTTTAACAATATTTTCACTACACTTCTCAAGTACAAAAAGCAACAAATCTGCATAAGTTACCATGTTTATTAGACCATCTTAATTACTTACGACACAATTTAGTGACTGATAGTGCACTATGTCCACTAGGACGGACACAGAGTGAGATACATGAACGATCGCCTCAGCAAGAGCTTAACTCTAGTTCGCCTAAATCTACTAGTACGACCATTAAACAATCAAAGTCTCTAGTCATAATTGATTATTAAACTATCGAGCCTTTATGTTGGAATCGCCGGACACTCGAGTACTTCTTCCTAAAATGAAAGGAGTCGATATGAAAGCTATTCCATCTCGCTGATCCTATTCGTTCCTATTCGATACGCGAAAAGACTAAATACATAAGGACAACATGTGCATAATGCGGTGTTCCGCGCGCCGCCAGCCTGCCGTACGCCGCGCCCGAGGTGGTGTCGTGCGCGCGCGGCGGCGCCGCGGGCTACGGGCCCGGCTGCGACCTGTGGAGCCTCGGCGTCATCTTCGTGAGTGCCGCCGCCTCGGCCCTGCGAGCGTTCTATCCTTATCTTTCTTCTTTGGCACAGGCTCGTGCCTGATGCACAGCTATGATTATATATGGCTTATGAAGTAGTATGTGTCAGTTGCTATTCGGAATCCCTCTGACTTAATTATATGCTTTTAAATATAACAGATGTTCAAATGTCAAATTGTATTTTTATCAAATATCTCTATATATTTCTACCGAAGTAACTTTACGACAAAAAAGCAACAATTTATTATTCAGTGAATGTTACATTAGATTCAGAGCACAAATCCGTTAGTCAAATTGTATCTTATACTTAACCACCCAGAAGACCTTGTGTATGCTACTCTAATATTGATTAAAAAATACAGTGTGTTAAATAATATAGGAATTTCACACAGAACTGAAAATGTGTCAAAACTTTGATACCGTCCGTCTGTCTAATTACCAAATTAATATTTTCAGTACTGCATGTTATGCGGCAAAGCGCCATTCCAACCCATATCGAAAAAGGAGCCAGTCACAGCTTTCATGGATCGCATCAGGACTGGCATCTTCACTATGGAGGGTGAGTTTTTTTCCGAGGTAAATAAGTGTATGCATCGCTAAGACCTGAAGTCTTTCAACTGATCGTTTCTATCGGCATCTATATCCAGCATCTGTCCTCTATATTCCTCTGCAAATGAGTAACACAAAAATTGTTGTAAAAGCTAACATCCGTATCTGAACGCAGGACAAAAAATATTAATAAAAAATAATTCCTTCTCAGGACCGGCGTGGGAGAACATATCCGAGGAGAGCAAGCGTATTGTGACGGGGCTGCTAGCGGTAGAGCCCTCGCAGCGCCTCAGTGTCAACGAACTGCTCGCCCAGCTGGGGGTCAACTGCGACGATACTAATCAGTTCAAGTTGGCTGTGAGTACAATACAATTACCTACATTACACCGGCTACAGTTGATAACCTGAGAACTTCTTTATCACCAGTAAATTTTCTTTTCTTTGGAGAATATTAATGACGAAGGTTGTTCTTTGTGATGTTTATTATTGATTTATTAATTCCAGGATATGACCAAAGCAGACCTGTACAAACGCCGCTCGAAGAATAAGCAGAGAAAGTCCAATGCATATGAACCGGGCACGTCTACCCAGGACGACGATGTCATGGAGACGGACGACGGAAAGGATACCTCGTTAATAGACACCATCAACAACCTCAAGAATAGAATGAACAAGAGTTCGATAGAGAATGATATAGAGCTCATTAAAGCTAACACTCATGATACACCGGTTAACGAATCCCCCGAACCTACATTTATGGAGGATTCAGATGAAATGCCGTCCGTGAAGCCCGTCGAGAAAACGTATGGCAAGAACCGTTCCAAACTAGACGATTACATATACATAGAGAGCAGTAAAGGCCTAGAGGGCACCGAAGTCGCCTTCCCCAAGACGACACGCGGTAGGAAAGCGAAGGAGCCGGAGAAGTCGCCCGTTCCGCGTAAACGTAGGAAAATAGAATCCAAGCAAAGCAAGAAAGATGTCAAGTCGAACGGTGATACTCGAGAACTGCGGAGAAAAGTTGTCGAAATCAAAGAACCCGTCAAGACACGGGGCAGACAGAAGAAATCGTCCGCGGAAGCGAGGAGTCCGCCGGCCGCCGTGCCTGCCGAGAAGGAAAAGAAAACTCGCGCCACCAAGGAGTCCATCGAGAACGACAAACCGGTCGTCTCCACCAGGAGCACTAGGAAACGACGCTACGAGGAAATCGCCAAGCCCGTGCTCAGAGAGAAGGGACAGAACGGTCGGACGTCGCTCAAGAACAGCGCGGAGAAGGCCCCGGTCGTTAGTAATCGGAAAGTCGCAAAACCGAAGCGAACGACGCAATCGCAGAAGGTATCGGACATCGACATCATACAAGAAACGCAATACGAGGTCCGCATGACGCGCTCGGTGCGGCGGCGGCTCGAGATCAGCCTGTCACTGTCGGAGGTGAAGAGTGTGCTGCCCGCGCTGTCGTTCGACTCCGAACGCAGGGTGGACTCGGTCGAGAGTAATCGTTCGGTTAAGTCTTCCAAGTCGGCCAAGTCCACCAAGGCGACCAAGTCCCCGGCGAAATCCAAAGGTAAAGGCAAACGGGCGAAAGGCAAGCGGAACGCTAGTAAGGCCAAAAAACCACCTGTACGATCGGTCAGGACACGAGCGAGTCGCAGGTGAAATTGTTCCTACATGCTCTGAAAGATATATACGACCAGACCATATTTAAATACAAAGCGACCTCTGACGGCTAACTTGCGCGCGTGGCCTGGGACGCCGGGCGACTGTTGTGTATTTAGTGAAATGAAACGTAAAAAAAAACTAAAAGGTGTTCGGTTTTTGACTTTCCAAATAAAATAGTGATGCGTTATATGGGACGCTTTGCTCACGCGTAGTTTAGTGAAAGGAATACGATTATAAATGAAACAAAGAGAAAAGAAATTATTTATTCGACACAGAGTAAATTATATTTCTGCAATGCGTAGGTGAACGTTCCGAAGTCGCGGTTCGTAGTATGCATTGCTCACTTTTGGTGAACATCTCGGCTCTCGTCGTAAATTCTAATTTAACAATCAACTGCACATAGTTGTTCATCAAAAGTGACATTTTAAATGAGTCTTTATTTTCACTGTGAATGATTCATGCTGTGTTGTTTTTTTTCTCCATTTATTTTAATCCCTTTTATTTAATGTTACTATTATTTTTTAAGAAACTTTTTTCCCCTTATTATTATTAATTACCATTAGAGTTAATACTTTGACGTTGGTTATTATGTATTTTTTTGATTAGATGATTAAATAAATTAATTACATGAATAGATAAATGGATGTGCGTCTGAACACTGTAGTAGTTTAATACATATTTTGTCAATCAAATCTATAATTTATTTACTTAACTGGCCGGTAGCTTCCATAAACTGTAGGATGTTTTGTTTTCTTTTGTGCGCGTGGAGCTTTCTAATCGAAAATTTCCTGTGGTTTTCATGAGATTTTTTGGCTAAAGAATGTTTGTGTATATTGACACTGTAATATACATTAAAGTCATATATATGTGAACTGTTACAAGCGACTGTAACTCTGTATGTGAAAGATTTTTGAACTATTATTTTAGTGTGTGTTTATAGATCCGATGACACTTAATCTATGTGTAATTGTAGTGGGAACATGTGAACTCCATAACGAGCCGGCTATTCGGGATAGGTAACAAAGTTTTTCAGTTATTGCGCCTCTTTAAAACTGTTTCAGAATGGTGTAAAAGGGATGGGTAGAGTTTGTAGAAGGTAAAGAAATGGAGCAATTTACTTTGCCTTCTCTTATATAGTGTGCAAGCATAAAGACAATATGATATGAGGGTGCCACCGCGCAGAGCCATTTGTATTTATTTCAATGCAATTGATACCTGGTGACTTGAAGTGGTTTTAAAGATGAATGGAACTTCTAAAATTCTATTGAAGTTCTGTCTGAAATGCATGAGTACGGAGAGACGGGCGCGGTCGGCGTAGACTAGTGGCACTTAAATTTCTGTAATCTCTTTATAATTGTATCAAAAAGGCGCAGAGGATTTCTACAGCGGAACGCTATGTCATTTTGTTGTCTCGCCGACCTGCTTCTTGTCGCTGTTGTGCATTTCTCGTTTCTCTATCTGCCAGAAACATATTCTAGGATATTAAATGTTTTTTTTTTGGTAGAATACTTCTTCAAATCTTACGTAGACATGAAATCAAGTCGCATGTTCTATGATTTAATTTTAATTTGCGATTAGAAAGCTATCTCTTCTGGAGGAAATACATCTATCACACCTCATTCGTATTAAAATATATCAGCGTCGTTATTACAACAGCACCATTAAAAGGCGTGAAAGGCAGAACTGTAGCATGGAATTATAGCATGACTGTAGCAGAACTGTAGCATGGAAGCTCAGGATACGTTTCATAACAACACATATTTACATGTCTGGGTATAGCAGGACATATTTTTGCGCAGATAGTGACTGGAAAGATATATATTATAGTAAAACTATAATACCTATAGATACCTGTAGCGATGTCTGTGACAACCTTAATGCTCTGGAGACGTTAAGTATAGCAGACAGTGGGATTTTGGTATTAAAATTTGGTACATTGTCGTAGTCGCATAAACAATCTTCTATCGAGAGGATAAAAGAGCTATGGTAAGTCATGACATAAAATTTTCCATTTAAACCAAACCCACAGGTTAACATTTCAAGTAAAAAAACGGTTATATCAATATTTTACACACAAGTGTTATTCAAGTCTCAGATATAACCGAAAGCTTAATTTAATGCCATCTAAGCACAAATTTATATTTATTACCGTATTACTCTTCAATACATCAACATTCGTTCACCACACGCATCGCTTCACTGCTGAGGTATGTTTAAGTATAGCATATCCATGAGACATCACCTCGGTCGCGTCATGACAAGAACAGCATCCAGACCCATGATTCAATAGCGCGCTGTGATAGATGTAGGTCAGCCCTCGCAGTCCACAGTCCGACAGATCTCTATGTAATTTCCTTTTAAATAAGTGTTTAGGTTGTTCGTGTGTGTGTATATTTGTTTGATGTTGGTAGTTGTAATAGGTTAAATTTGTAAATGTGTTTAATATAATAGAAATCGAAACGTTCAAATCGATCGACGTCTCGAGTTTCATGTATGAGAAAAATATTGTGTAAAGCAAAAAAAAATATTTGTTTTTTTTCCGTGTCAGTATGGTGATAGTGCCAAAGCATGTTCCATGAAATGTCAGTCGTGGCTCGCTCGCGTCTGTCGCTCTCGGCGTACGTCTCTGCGGAGTGGGTCGCGCGTGACGAGGCGGACAGTGAAATTTATTTATGTTACCTCGACGAAATGTTCGCGTACTGCATGTGTCACTCGCTGTGTGGGCATCAGAGGTGGCCTCGGGCGCACGGTGTCTTAGCTAATTGTTGTCTTCACTTCTCACGTTATATATATTTATGTGTACTTATGTGTCACACCATGATTTTCTAGTGGTATCTGTTTATTCTAAATTTTTCCTGTTTCTGATTGTTTTAAGCGCTTTTACCAAATACATTATGCGTTGATTGTTTCACTGTAAATAAACTAGTTTAGTACAAAAAAAATCGGTGGAAGAATTAATATAATTTATAATATGTAATTGTTAAAAAATATAAATATCGATTAAAAACTATCAGTTTCACGAAAGAGGCGCCAATTTGACTAAATGGGTAAGACATTATGATCATATCATTGGTGTTACTATACATAAAAATATCAATGTATTGATTTGCCGTGATCCTAAATGGTATGTTATAAAGATAAACTCAGTTTGCGCTGACTTCCAAGAGCTTATTTGTAACAAAGTAAAGATTGTCTAAGTAATGTTATAACGTGAATTTATTAATAAATTTAATCGAAATTGTTGTTACCGCTTACTCTTGCATTACGTAACTATCTATTTTAATATTATAGAACGTGATTTCAGTCCATATATTATCATTTTTTTTAACTGAGCGTGAATTTTGGTTTTAGTACTTTTTCGGTAATTTATTATTATTGCTGATCGAATTAGCAGATGTTAAAGCGTTCTTCTATATGGTAACATTTCTATATTTCATGGTCTTTGTAAACCGTCTGTGTAAAAGTGCAGTGATGCGGCTCAAGAAATTGTCAGATTGATGGCTTGAATACTTATTTATCACAGTATTGATTACAATATCGATTCTGATTTAACAAGGAGTATCTGTGAAATGCCCTTATATTCAGCTAAACTCTGCAAAAACATACAAAAGTTCGATCATGTAAGTTAACTGCATAGTTTTTTTACAAGTGATGTCCAATTGTAGAGCTTAGCACGCTATAAGGGCATTACAAGCACTGAAAGATTCAATGTGCCGATGAAAAGTGTAATTTGTTGGGAAATTTAAAATTTCCACAGGCGTGTGAGAGTAGCATTTACGTCATAAACGTTCGAAAAGTGCACTTAAATATGGATTGAACCAAAAGATTATATAATTTTATAAAGTGTTAGGGTTATATTGGGTCGGCGTTAAACAAATTTTGTAACACGTTACGCGAATGCCGGCTGGAGATATTGGATTGTAATAAATATACCATTTTAACAATTGACTTGACTTTAATTACACCATACGCTCCATCTGTCGATTGTAACGTATAGATTAATGTTATATTTAGTTTTTGCAATCAGGTCTCAATTTCAAATATGGTTTTGATACAAAGATTGAATAAGAAAACTTTTCAGTGATGCTTGAATTTGAAATCCAAAAATACTTATCGGGTTAACTGTTTTGGTGTGGAAAATTAATATTAAATTCATACGTATTATAAAATCACGCCTGTATTCCCCTAAGAGATAGGCAGTGTTATAAACTCTCATTATGATTCTTATAATCTTAACCGATAAAACGTGTATGTTACGCCCATTGCGGTATAGGCGATGAGCGGGTTACGTCACATCTAGATCTGAAACCACTACTAGAAATTGTAAGTTAAACAGTTCACCTCTACCCGACCCGGAATTTAAGCCTAATTTTACGCAGTCAGTAAACACTCGACCAAACACACATTAATTAATTCATGCTGTAGTTAATATGAATATTATTTATATTTTCTTTTCATATTTCAAAATGATATAGGGGTTAATGGAGTTTTATATAGATTTGGATAATTTTACATGTGTGCGGAGTTGCAAACTCCTTTGTATGTTGACCATTGAGCTTGTAGCGCAGCGCGAAATAAAATGTAGCATCTTAGGTCAATCGGGCAGATGTTATATATGACTATTGGCGATATTACCATGGTGTCGGATTATATTTAACTTCACAGATCTTGAAATTTTCACTGCGATTTTGTATTTTATAGTGCTAAAACTTCGTATTAAAAACATGAAATTCAAATGTTAATTCCTAAATTAAATGTTCATACCTAATTAGTGAAACAAAGCTCATCTAAAGTAAATATGTATGTGGAATGCTTAGGCAATGAATAGGTTGAACGATTATAAGGTAATAATTCGAAATGTGTAATTTCCTTAGTCTACATTTTTATTCTATTCTGCGGTGTCGGTTATGTTGGTCGCAAGTGCCGATCGACTGCCGATCGGCCGGTCCCGTGTTTGATTCCTGGGGCGAACGTTTTAAATTCATCTTTAGCATCGTAATATACTGAATGTGCTCTGTCATTAGTTCTAATTGCTGAATGCAAGACCGAGCCTTCTCCTAGTAAGTACTTGAATGAAAAACATAGACAATTTTGTTTTAATTTTAAATAACTAAGGAACAATACAAACAGTAATAAGTAATACGAAATATTTTTAAGACTGACAGAAATTATCTAACGTATACTTATTGGATGCGATCAAATAGAATTTACCAAAAATTTAATTTTGCATGATGGTGATGATTCTGGCAATACATGTAGTAGTGGCCGTATGCGGCCGGGAGCAGCGGGTGACGTGCGTGCGTGACATTATTTAGTTATTTATTCTGTGGTGGCAGACGTCAGGTGAAGATGTCGAATTTGATTTGTGAAAATAATTAATTTGTCGACTTTTTGTGTTATAATTATGTGAATAATGATATGAAAGTGTAAATAAATGTTTAATTAGTGTTTGCTAGTGATTATGGCGCATAGTGGTGGTGTCTTAAGTTCGGATATATCGAGGAGAAATCCACAAGATGAATATGAGCTCGTTCAGAGGATCGGTTCGGGCACTTATGGCGATGTGTACAAGGTAGGGGACCTTTCTAAACTCTATTTTTTCTCTATTACGTCGTTCAATCAGTATGTTGTTAATGTTCGATGGTGATTCATGGTGTCCGCCAGTGTTTGTTAACGGTATTTTACAACCTTCCCAGCATATGATGGGGCATCTGTCACGAATGCAAAGTCGCAAGTAATTTTGATTGGTATTTGCGGTCCTTAATTGCGAGCGCATTTTTAATAACGTTGTCGAATAGGTCGACCTTGGAGCGAAATTTTTGCCCAAGATAAATAATGGAACACACCCATGTGGCAATTACATAAATTGCTTTGTTTCAAGGGTAACATTTTAGATCATATTCTATATTGAATTTACATGAAGTGAATAAATAATAGATTTGTTTAACCATTTTAAGCAAAGCTTAAAGGGAACTCAGATAGTTGTAAGGATTTGCCAGTTTTTACTTTTGTATATTCAATATTTCTATCACAAATCAACTATTACTGGGGTTTTAATGTAGACCACATACAGTACAGTAATTTAGAGTATAATATTTAGAAAATGCCTTATGGTATAGGGGTTCTATGGGCCATAGTACCAGTCTTACAGCGGTAACAATTTTTATTGTTATGTGATCAGTCAAAATAAAAGATATCATGAAAAAACAGACACTTCATTAAATTTAAAAGCTAATTGAAGTTTTACTACAACTGTTATGATAACCCAGAGAATATTTTTAATACATTCTATAATAATTATATTTTTGTAGTAATCAAAAGCATATCCTTAAATGGAGGTATAATCAATTGTTATAACACCTACAACATACAAGAAATAGATTTGTATTGTATGTAGAATGTTGTAAAGGCTTTAAAGCAGTAAACACTGTAAGTTTGCATAAAACAAAAGTGTTTTAATCTTGTGTCTGTGTGTGTGCACCCAGCACACACACACATGAGTTGCAAGTGTGGTTTGTTTACATATAATTATGTAAAGTCTGGTGTGCCATGTACATACATACCAAGTCATGAAAATATTGTAATTTTATATTAATAGTGTATCAAGAGTGGGAGTGTACCACACTTTGTCTACCTTTTTAAGGATCATTTTATAATGAATATCTGTGAATGAATACCTGAGAGCTCTCAATCAGCAGTCACACTTGCCACCTCTCCGCTAAGGAGGCAGGAATTATGTAAATAAACTTGCATAATTTAATTTGTCTTAACAATAGCATCAATGTTAGGTATGTATATAAAGTGAGTGTATATTTTTTATTGGGTTTATTACTTTGCCATTGAAGCAAGTTGCACTGATAATGTTAAGATAAGCTACTTTTCTTTGTCACATTGTTATCAGAGAGAATTGTGTTGCAAATATTATGGTATACATACAAATTGAGATTAAATAATATCAGCAATACAAATTGTTCAATAGAAAATAATGTAACTTACACCTTATAATTTATTGGAAACATACAACTTTTCTGAGGCAAGAACATACCAGATTTAAGTTGGTATTAATCTGATTTCTACAGAAAAAAATACATTAACTGATAATTATTATATTCCTCCTCGTTGTAATTCCTCTTGCCACTATCACATGAGTTATTTACAGGTTTGATTTTACAGAGATTAGTCCTTTTCTCACCAAATTCAGTGTCTATAAAAATGACATATTTTGTTTATTTTTTTTATATATGAACTTAAGGTTTTATCCTAATGTAAGCATCAAGAGTCTGTTTTAGATGTAGTAGAGCCTGTTATAGTAACTGAACGATTGGTACTCTTTTTATATACATTGAAATACATAGATATATAGAAACTTCTTTTGTATCCTAAAGTTAAAAGAGAGTATAAAGGTTTTTTTTAAACCAACACTCTTGTATTTCTGAAGGATTAGGTAAAAAAGTGCAGAACACTCCTATGATACACCTGTTATGGTCTACATCACGTCATGAAATTTGGTGTAAGCATATTGCCATATACTAGACACATAATCCAGACAGAGCTACTATAAGAAAATATGTATTAGAATAACCTCTTAGAACGGTAGCCAGGGATTTAAGGGATTTAACCGAGGATCTTTTAATCAACAGTCGAGTGTGCAACCACTTGACACAGAAGGCATTGAAATATAATGTGTTTATGTGTAGAAAATATACTTACTGGAATGTATTCAAGTCAGCTCTCAGTTGTTTTATCTATTATTCAGTGAAAGTGAGATGTGGTATCGGTGTTTCTCACTCCCACTTTCATTTACTGTGAATTAATTAATTAATGTTCATTAATTGTGCTCGAATAAGCCAATAGTGCATAAATTACAACTTTTATAATTGTATCATTCATATACTTTTATAATTATATCATTCATATGTTAAAGCATTGTATTAAAATCATAGCCACCTGATAATTGCTCTTTTAATTTGAGCGCAAGTCTGCATTTTTATTGAATAAAATCTTGCTAATAATTTGTTAGTAAGTACTATTTATTATAGATGTTAAAACAAAAAACAAATTATATTTGTATAACAATATTGACAATCTTGAATCACACATCAGTTGTATGATTGTAAGTGTGACTACCAGTCAAAAGGTCCTAAATTCAAATTCCTGGTTGGATGATGTTGGATTTTTTAAAATTTAAACTTCTAATAGTGGCTTCCAGTGTGGATTTGTGCCTGGTACATGGCAATAGGCTTATCACTTATTTCATTGTGGGATGCTAATGTATCTGATGAAAGGCTTGGTAAAATACAGAAATTAACACAGAAACATTACAGATTCAACATATACAAATAGAGATTATGTACTGTCATAAGATGTTTCTTCAGACTTTTCTCTCATAGTGACTTGATTCGAAACTAAGCCGAGCCTGACCTATGTTAACCAGACAGCAGATAAACATACATAATTTGTACATTTTGATATACATATTTATAAACACTGTATGTAGACATGGAATAACCACTTTTGCTTCACACATTTACATTTATGATACAACCTCCGGCCCAGCAATCAGATGCACTAGTCATTAGACCATGAGCTGTCTAAGATTTTCATTGATCACCTCAGACTTTTGACATAAAAAATTATCAACATTTAAATGTAGTTGTTGCAATTTTAATCTTAAAACATACGAATTTGAATTTTGGGTTCAAATTTGTTTTAGCAATGAATAAATAGTAAATCATATCCTAATTTGAATGTCTGTGAGGAAAATATGGTTTTACAATTTTATTTAAATTACCCCTAATAGCGTTGGATTATCATATCTGACATCCAATTTTTCTCCAAGCTCTCTATTAGCCCCAAGGCAGTTTATTTCAGCCCCAAGGAGGTATTACTTTATTTTGACGATGACTGTATTTTGTTAACAGGATTGCCTATTGAAATTCTTATAATTAAATATCAATGTATTACTTTCTTTTTTTTTATAATAAGGAAGTAGAGGATGGTCATGCAGCCCACCGGATGGTAAGTGGGTACTGCCGCCCATGGACATCTGTGATCAGCCCCAGATAAGTGAAACACAGATGCGCCTTTGCTCCTGAGGACTAAGTTGGAATGCCTCGAAAAAGTATGTCTTCAAACTGGAACACAGCAGCGCTTAACGTTGATGTTATAAGGCAGAAATAGGTGTGGCGGTGGTGCCGCCGGAGTCCAACCACAGAGGGTTCTACCACCAATAATGAAAATTTGTTAAAAAGGCTACTGTGTTAGTATGTCTATATATTATACACCTTCAATTGCAATATAAAAATGCAAACACAGGTGCTGAGCTTCAAGACATGTGAGTTTTTTTAAACAGTTAATATCCAACAGACAGTCTTACAGTTCGTGCTGTGGTTTTACACAGTTTTAAATGATGCACACACAGTTTCATTAATTGTATTAACTGAATAATAATCATCTGCATGTAGCCAATTCATGTCCATTTAGAACAATAAAATTGTCTATGATAACTGTAGTGTGCAATCTTCCCCAAGGCCTCTTCTCTGTTAAATGTTTTAATGTGTCTTCCATGATTTTATTTACATCACTGATGTCTGCAGTTTTGCATACATAAAATGGAATTGTTTACATTATACATATAAACATATTGTTCACATTTTCTTACATTATCACTGGTGGTGCAGAGGTTAGTGAACCTGATCCTTGCGGGGGGGGGGGGTGCTTGGGTTTGATTACCAACCAGTATAAAAAATTTGTGTGATGAACACAAGTATTTGGTCTGAGTCGAGTCTGGGTGTAAAAAATGTCTATTTGATTATATATTTATATGTAGTTTATCAGCCATCTGGTGACCATACCACAAGCTCTCTTGACGCTTACTTTGGAATCAAATGGCTGTGTGTGGAGATGTCCCAAGATATTATATTATTATTATACTATTATGTGAATTATGTCCTAAAATAAGGCAATACATATTTTGAAAATTCATAAACGAATACTTTTTGTATCTAAATGTTAATATATTATTTGTAACATGAGTACAACACATAGAGGCCAGATTATACACAGATGACATACACATACAGTGAGGAAACAATAAAAATGGTTTATTGTTGTATGGGGTGTATTGTTGATGAGGTTGATGGAAACTATAAAATTTATATAAAATTATATAAAATAATAAATTTATATAAAACTATAAAATTTACATAAAATGGCCATAGTCATTTTATAATTTATGTAAGAGAGTAGTTCTATTATTTTTCATTAAATACTTAATTACAC
>DWEI01001843.1:0-15623 GCA_018245875.1 Mysoria ambigua
GTGACAATTTGTAATTGTGTAATCGTCGTCTAAGTCGTTTCATTTCGCATTTATTTCTCATTTCTGCGCTTTCCAACGATAAAAGCGTCCTTGGAAAATTTTCGCAGCTTTTTCAAATTTTCGCTTTAATTGTCTATGTTATATGAGGCGCTCTTTGTTTGTTTTCCAAATTACTCGTGAACAAAGCGCGCACCTAACTTCAAAAACGACTCCAAATCGGTTTATTTAACGCTGCTACAAGAAGTTTCGTAGTTACTGAAGGTTGTTTGGTTTTTAATTAGCGCGGGTTCTTAAAAGTTGAATGTCGTAGTTCGGATCAGAGCGTGGCTAGCCGTCAAAGTAATTTGCTTTTAAAGCATAGTTTACTGCGCTTCATTGTTTAACGGCGACCATTTCTCTACATTGAAACGTAAGGTGACTTCGCGCGCGTCGGATACGATAAAAAATTGCCAATTAGCAAGAGCGGATTGATTCAGATTAAAGTGTGCGCATTCACAGACATTATATTAGCGCCTACGCGGCCGACGCGCGGGCTTACATCACGAGTCGAGAGAACAAGCGTGAAAGAATTAAAAAATTCCGCACACAAAATTATCTCCGCATAAACGCCATGTACGAGGCTCGATCTGATAATGTGGCCCATTAATTTGAACAAAGTTCGCGTCGACACACCGTCGCTCGCCTTATAAAGGTGAGGCGACAAAATTTATAAGTTCGATTACTTTAATCTCGGTTAACTTATGCGAGTACAATTTCAATGCTGACAAAAGAAATGCAAGCAATAAATCTCGCGTCCCTTATCCGTTAAATATACCTGTATTGTTTGTAAGGGGGTGTCGTTGTGCAATCTAATACTAACATGAGGTAATTAATTTAATGAAGCGTCATCGGGAGGCACGCGAAGTTTTTTGATCGCGTGTGACCGGCGGCGCTTCGCTCGTCCGCCCCGACTTTCGGACGTACTAATTTGTGGAAGACTTTCACATGATATTAGCTAACTAAAACAACCTTACCTTATGCTGCCTGTCCGTACACCTGTACACAATATAACACAACATACCATACATTTTCCTTTCATTCGTCCACTCGCAACCGCGTCACAACAAGTAATAGCACAGAATTATAGCACGACATAAAAGAGCACGGACGACTCAGGTTCGTTTACCTTTAGGCCGGATCGTATCTTCAGGGATGCCATATTTCGTTCGATTCACAATAGATCGGCTTAAAAATCAGTTCTTAATCAGTTTAGCGCTAATGAGGGCGATATGAATTGCGCACTTAATACCCGGCGGTGCAATAAATAAAGGTATAAAAGCACGCCATATTTCTCGATTAAGTGCTAAAGTGCGCGCGAGTGCGCCGTGCGGTCGGAATGCCGCGCGCCGGCGCAGGCGTCGTCGCCCGCGCGGATTGGTCACGCGAATCTGATGCGCTCTGTCCGCATAATTATAATCAACACCGTCGCACCCGTCGTCATTCTAAAGTAATCAAAGCTTTATCCATATGTTCGGTCAATATATATCACGCATGTGGAAGTTGCCACGTTGGCGTGCTGATTGTAAACTGTCTATTTATGGTGCCCGCGACGCATTCGCCCTGACGACGGCGCCATTGTCGCGTAAGCCAGATTTACATTACCGAAGCGAAACTTATTGTAGAAATTGCAAGCTAATGGTGAATAAAAGTAATATCGAGCCGGTTTCATAGCACAGGTCAAGTACAGGGCGCACAGTAACGTTACAGAATATCAAACACAACATATTAAATGACAATTTATATTATTTATTACTTAGTAAATGCCGATTAAAAAGTAGTCCACAGCTATCCATTGTTGACACTGTATCTCCATAATCCATAGAAAGCTTCTTACCATAAATAATGCGTGTAGTCTGCTAACTATAATAGCGCTTGTGCGTAGGCGCGCGGATCGACAGGCCTATCCTGATTGTAAATCAGGGCTGGAAAACTATTACCAGCATTGCCGTCTGACTGATGTTTGGACACGGCCGGGCTGTGTTCGAGTAAACACCTCTGATTCATGCATTGTATTCGTTTCGTAATGTTTTCTCTAATGGCATTTAGTTCGCGCTCTCACTATACAGATATCGGCGCGACGTCGACGCTGAATCGTCACAAATGTGTTCACCGAACTGTGCCTTATTTATTTTACAACAAGGGTTATAATTATTGTTACGTTATTTTTTCAACACGATGTGTAAAATTGCAAAAAAAAATTGTGAAGTTAAATTGATTTTTTATAAGAACCGCTGATTGTTTTAATGTCTTGATTCCTACAATAACATAGCATCCAATACCAATTGTACATTTGAAACTTTAGTCTTTAAAATGTTACAATAAAAAGTATATGAAAACTAAGGAGAAACTTCTACATTGTAACCGAATACAACTGCAACTGTGCAAATAAAAAAAAAACACAAAAATATCTATATTTATTGATAAGAATTCCTAGCATCGCGTTTTATCAGAACGCCATCTGCGTTGAAAAAGAAATTCTTTAAAGAATCATAAGATTCCCGTCCCTTTTATGGGTGATAAATGAATAAACAAGAGTGGAGTGGGCGTACTAATAGAGAAATTACTCGGGCATAAAACAAACACACCGGGCGGTGTGTATAGCCGCAGCCGTGAATTGACAGCGCGGCCGCCACGTGCGAACGCGTCGCCCGTGTTGATTGTAATTTGTGGTGCGCGAGCGCGTGTTCGGACCACGCGGAATATTCTCGCCGATGCGATATTATTATTTCATTCGACCCGGAAGGCCGTAAGGCATGTCCTTTAATCTAAGCACAATCTTAGATCCAAAGAAAACTTCGTTGCGCCTACCGTTCTCTATACACATACAGTAACACTATTATTATTATTGACATTCGACGAAACTCGTACGTAACAATTTTTGGTACGTTAATTCGTAAGAAGTTCTATTTATGACTTCAATGTTGAAGTTCATATGCCGCTTAGATTGCAGTTAAATACGTCAGTACTGCAACGATAGCAGAATAGTGCATGACAATGTCGACTAGATATAGGATCGCATATTTCACATGGGCCTGAGGTTTGTTTGGCCGGAATTAGTGTGTCTCCTCTGTATAACTGCCAACGAATGTTTCAAACGAGTGCGGATTTATCCAACACGAGAAGAGAGAGCTGAGAGTAATGCCGCAAATTATTGCACTACTTAATTTAAACACGCGAAGAATATTAATGAACAATAAATTTTACTTATGCTCAATATAAAAGATATATTTGGCGATAGTTAATTATTCGGGTTTAATATATTCTGTATATATTGCATAATCATATGAAATATGTACATTCGTAACAATTAGCAATTTATATTTAGGCAATCATTATTTACATCATCGTCAACATGAACATCATCATCATCATCATCCACTATAGAACAGAACGGATTGTCCGTTCTGTTCACAAAATAAAAAAAATGGTAAACAATTAATATCGAAACAAATTATTAAATGAAAATAAATTTTCAATTTCAATTAAAATCAAACGATTACTTAATGAAGGTTTTAAACTGAGAAAATACTTTATGTCAAATTACATATGTACCAACGTTACCGAACACCTTCATTGATGCTCTTGTAACACGTTAACTGAGAGCTACAAGGATTTATTAATGTACATATTTTAAAATATCAGACACACAGTCTAAAAACATAACACGTACAATAAACATTTTCGTATTAATAATATAATAGTTATATAACGTATTTAATATTCGTGAAAAACATTCTAGACGATTGCGAAGAAATGGAATTTAAACGTTTAATTTCCGTTAAAAAAAATTCTCAACGCACCTCGCTCGACGACTTAATCCGAATGCCTTTACGACGAAGTTACAAATCAACTAAGTAAACATGGCAAGTGGCCTTAACTAAGAACAAATCGCCTCCATATATCACGGTGTAACTTGTGTTTTGCCCTTTTTTTTAATTTAACAGTTAAAATGGTTTATACAGTGTTCGTCGATTCTATCATATCAGTCCGAAATCTAGTTTTTTTCAATATGAAAGGAAATAAAACATTTATTTTAACTGTTATGCTTTGCTACAGAAGTTCCATTAGCATTAATTTAGCACAGCGGTTATTATGTATGCACTATCTTCTTTCATATGAAAATACATTTACTTAGATTGTAAATTATGAAATTGTCCATGCCAATCGATGAAAATGGTTTTCTTAACATATAACGCACCATTTTCGATAACTGTATAATAATAATATTTGTTAATATTAAAGCTCAATTATAATCAAAACTTGAGAAACGTAAGTTAAAAATTCTATTCTTGGGTTAGCATTAAATACTATAATTCTACGTTATCTTAATCTAATGACCGACATAGATTAAAATGTTAAATAATTTAAGTTTCTGAAGTCACTAAAAACTTAATACTATTACTAAGGTTACACAACACAGGATAGGAACACGAAATGACTACTATGTTATATATCACACAGTAAGTACAATTTTTATGATACGTTTACACTTAAAATATAAGGTAAGAAGTGCTTAATTTAAAATTGCACTAAATACATTGTAAACATTTAAGTTTTTTTTATAATAAAAAAAAATACCGTTACTACCTAGTTCACCGTTAACTATTACCAGTTAATAATAGAATAACAAGATATATCAAGATTACTGAAGGTTATCAACATTGTCCTTGTATTGAGCGATCGTAACCAGATGCAGTAGTAGTTTGCTATATATCTGCGGTGTTACATATTGTTGTCCCAATTTTCAGTTTACTGATAGGTTACTTCCAGCAGCAAAAGGTTTTCAAAATTTTGACTGGCCACTTCAACTGGCTAATTGTGACATATGTCGATATAAAACCGTCTTTAAAATTAGTACCAAACCTAGGGCGCAGCCTATTTATTAACGTTATCTTTATACCACAATACGTACGTACATACGTAAATTCACGCCTGTAATCCCCTAAGAGGTAGGCATAGGAATGCAGAACAATCCCAGGTTTCGCCAGTTACGGTTTTACATCCCACTATAGAATAGGTGGTGAGTCTATTGCCCTACTATGCCACAATAAGCCATTCTATTTTCGGGTAATAGATTGTTGACAGTTTAGATTAGTGATTTAGCAGAATATAAGTCGTATTTTCCTAATCACGTAACTCGTTATATTTCTACTGTTAACTTTTAAAACGTAAATTCGTCGTAGACGTTGAATAAAAAGGGGCAAGAGATGAACCTTGTGGAGCTCTAATAATACATTTACAGAATTCATTTACGTCATGCTTGTCCTGGTTATTTCTTTTTTATCGATTTCAAACATTTATGTAGTACATAATTAATGTTGTAATATTCAATTACCAACTTGTATTATATTATGCATTTTCATAAATAATTTATATACATCAATAGAGTGTTAGTTTTACTCTCACCTACATCTCATAAGATCACGGTTATAGCAAGCTGACTTTGGCAATCGCATTAAACGATGATCATGGATTGAGGCCAATCGTTAGTACAATTGCCAACTATGTGGAAATAAACTGAAGATTTAACTGAATGAATGGGCTCTTAAAATTTTTAACGTTCTTATAAATACATTTTTAGCTGTCTATAACACTTATAACTCTTTGCACCGATGAAAAGGAGGATGTCCTAATTTTAACTTTGACGAAATCTTTGTGTGATCTCCACCAAAGTCATCAAAGTACCCACATAAATTCAATGAATATAAATGAAAGCTTAAACAAAATGATGACCACTAACAGTCACCACAGCAGTGATATAAACTTGAGGAATGTAAAAATATCAGATAGAAACACAAAACATCTTCATCATATTTCAGAAAAGATGAATAGACGTAATAAAGCTGGTAGCTGAGACATTAATATAGGTTTCACTCTGAACGAGTAGCGAGAAACTAAATGTAAAAATGTTATGCTATGATTAATATATTTTTTTTACAATTTGTCATGTAACAGAGCAGTATTGAATACATTTTTGTCTCTAACTTAAACACCATATATCAAACAGTGGAAATTCCAAATCGGTCACCACAATTAGCTACGCAAGCAATTACTGACAACGGGTACATCCTATGTGATATTGAACATATACGCGAGTAGGCAACTGATTAAACTAAAAAATCTAAGCACTTTAAAGACGACGCAACAACCACAGTATTTGTTATTCGTGTACCATATGAATATCGATTATCGTACAGCGTTTGTAGCTTGAGCGTGCATGTATGTAGTCGATGGGTATGGAAGAAAGACGTCGGATCTGTAAAGATATTGGCACTCGATGTTCTTTGCCCAAATCGTAAAATATCCTGTGAAATGGTCTAATAATAATATGATGGAAATCTTTACAGCGGCTCTTTGACTCGGCGGTAGTGAAACAACAGGCACCGTCGATAATAGCGGCACGACGCCTCCATACGAATTAATTAACACACACATGATGCTTTAGCAGAGTGTCCTCGATATGCAAAATAAGCATTCTGATGGTATATTACATAGCTCTAAAGACAAAATGTTATTTTGTATTTATTTTTTTCTATGACTCCTACTAAAATAACAGATAGAGGTGGAGATATTGGAGAGGTGGAGAGGTGGAGAGCATCCGGAGTTCTCTATCTACCCCGTAAAGGTTTTCGTATCGCAAGGACCGTGTCTAGGGGGAGTAATAATACTATTTCCGATCTCGTACCGGCATAACAGGTGAATAAATAAGACCCTGGCAGATCGCGGTACGGCGCGGTTAAGTAATTATCTAGGAATTACAATAACTGACCATTTGATGGTCATGCATATTGGTCATGCAAAGAATTCAGTTCCTATATATGTGGATATCCACGCTATAAATATGTTTATCCATGTTTATGCTGCATATTTTTCATACATACTAATATTATTTTACACTCACCTACGTTTGTATGGGAGGAGGAAAATAAATTAAGAATATAAAATTACATTTGAAGTAAATTAGTTTGAAATTAGTTTTCTTAGTATATGACAACAAAATCGAAGTGAATGAAACGCTGGTACCTATATTTGATGGACTTCAGGAAATAGTGCTGTAATACATTTTTTTTAAGTAAAGAAATGAATGAAACGAATTTACAGTTACATCAACGTGTGTAAGCTCGTTCGGCGCACATAACGTTTCGCAGCGGTGTTTTACGGCCGACTTAAAATGACATCATTTTGGAATCAAATAATTCCACACACAGTCCATATTGTTCGCCACACTGTCGAACACAGCGGCTATAGGACAATAGCCCTTAAGAAAAAGTGCGAGTGTTTAATTTTGAATAAAACCGTAACACATCACTTGATGCAACTATCTTCCAATGTCGTACAGCCATAAACCGAATACAAAATTATCTCGATTGAAAATCGAACCCAATCCTTGGTAACTGTGCCAAGCTTTCTTTACTCTTCCAATGTATTGTTACTTTAAAAAAGCATTAACGTTTCATTTATTTATTTTCATACAGGTTCTTTTATTTATGTAGTTCCTTGTTGATACTCATATTCTTGTTTACGATGTTTATAAACTTAGTTCTGTTATTCACATTTCTCTATTGTAGGTGTTGTATTGACGTTTTAAAGTGACAGAATAAACGCTATGTGGGTACTAAATTCGGAGTTCACAACAGCTATTTCGTGCCTGTTGTAAAAGCCACTATTTCTCATGAATGGGCCGAGGTGACCGGCTGCGCATGTGTGCACAATACTACCTGTGTACGAACAGTGTCGCGCGTGTGTGAGTAGATTTTTTGTGAATGGCCAGCGATATCCGGTCCTATAGAGTGTACAATATCGACCGGACTACAGGTTTTCTTATCATCTCTCGGCCTCTGTCTAAACACAAGATATAAAAATGGTGTTTTATTACATTTTACAACTCTTTCGATTCATGAATATCGATGAGACGTATCGAAATCGTAATAGGGCTCTTGAGGACGAAAAATCGAGGTGTACTCGCGTAGGTGTCAATGAGTGGCGTCCATTCCTGCGCCACCAATTTAAGGACGGACAATTTGAAATTTTAACATAACAAAAAAAATATGTATATTTTTCGGTGACTTGGAATACGTTTATTGCGGGTAAACGTGTCGAGATTCGACTTGGAGCTCGTCATATTACGTGCCAGTAACAACGGAATTTTTGTACTGAAGTCGATTTAAGCGACCGATTTAACTTTTGATCGACTCACACACTCAAGCCCGAATAATGTATTCGAGAGGCGTGGTTGGCACGCCGCAAAAACCCAATAACCGAATATTTGGAAACGTTCTGAGATGCTTTCACTGTCATTAAGTGAATTGATACAAAGATTATAACACACGTTGGTATCTGATTTTCTGATAAAATACTTCAGGTGATTCACGTGGGAGTTAATAATGATGTAATCAATGTTGATGACATTAAATGTTGAAGTTAACATGACTTTGAAGATTATATAATTGCATCAACTGTGTTTGATTAAATTAACACCTGTGATCCTCGAAGAGGTAGGAAGTGAGGTACACTTCAAAGTTCTACCAGTTACGTTTACGTCCCATTAGAAAACATAAAGTAGAATAACTCAATAGTGCCCGACGCGGGATTTGAACCGAGGACCTTCCGATTGCCGCCAACACAATCAGCGGGCTAGTAATAATTAATACTGCAGGTGTAACGTAAATAGCAAATGTATAAGAAATAGCAGTTCCAAATTTAAAAGTTGAATCTTGGTTATGCAGCATAAGTTAGGACTTGTATGATTCCTTTGATACCAAATGCACTCTTAAATATAAAATAATGTAAAACCGTAAAAACTAAGCGCCGAAAAAACTCTGGTCGCGCAAACGATATAAAAACATAAGAGCCCAATATAAAACTTACATCCGCAAATAAATTTTAGTTTTTATTGCTCCATTTCCAAACTCACAATCGACCTTCGGAAATATTATCGATGGAATTTATTAAACGCTATGACAATCTGCTATATACGAATATACGTACTAAATCATATAATCGCATCTTCAATGTATTTTTTATAACTTCAATTGTTCAAACAGTCTGGTGGCACGCCCGAGGATTTGTCCAGGATTGAACTGAATCCGTACAGGATGATTGAATTGCACATAGCACCTACCAGAACAGCTTCTATATCACCAGCGTATTGCTGTCCACTGCTGGACATAAGTCGATGCCCATAATCCCCACGCTGGGCATACGGTATCCTAAGCACGGAGAACAGAAAATAAAACAGTTTTAATGTTCATGTTCAATTTTCAATGTTATAAACATGTTTATAACATTGAATTGAACCTGTTATTTCTTACTATTTGTTCCGCTTACAATTTACGAAAACACTTGACCCAGAGTAAATTATACGTACTTAGAAAACATTTATAGAACTAGAGTAGGTTTTATCGAAAACTAACTCAAAATTGACATTTTGGATGGCCTGTTCTAGAACAATGATAGAGGCCATCATTGTCGTTATGGCTTAGCGTTCGCCAAGTTTATTATTCAATAGTGTAGATCACTTTTGAAAACAAGATCATTACAAAGATACAGCGATATAAATGCAATAAAAAAAAACAAAAAAAAATGCCCCTCGCTCAGAAAATGCCCTCCTACTTAAATAATAAATTTAATGTTAGCACCAAGAACAGACAGAAAATCGAAACAAAAAGCAGCCACCCTTACCAAACGAAGACGGAGTTAGAGCACAAAACAGGGTCTTGCCTTATCAAAATTTAAATTTGGAAAAAAGCGGGGGCTTCGTCTCATTTCAATAACCGTTATTCGGTACCGTCCCCGCCCCGCGCCGGCCCCGCGCCTGCCCGCGTCGCTGGTACTGCGGGTGATTGATGGCGGTACTGAAACAATGGCCACTCGCTCCCAAACCAAACCGAACCAAAACGCGAATCCTAATAAACGCTTTATTTTATTTGTACCAGACTCAATAATAAATATCGACATCGCCTTAGATTCGGGATTATCGCGACCGGTCCCTTCGCCCGTCTCCCATTTCCAAATTATTCCAGCGCTCGACGATTTCGTTAGTTCTTGTCGCGGATCGCTTTTTACTGCGTCAAAGTGCCAAATGTACATGCATTCTGTTGGATATTTCTACAAGGCAGGTCCGATACTAAACGTCGACCGTCGCAGGATAAAGCAGTCAATATTTATGGAGTGTAACTTCTTATCAATTACAAATCAACACCTAATTTGTAGGAAAAAGCATATTTTCTTTATTAGCGAGAGTTATATGATGCTGCTAAGAATACACCTTCTAGAACATTATTACCACCTCTAATATCTGCTATTAAACACTAAACCTTTATGACAGATAAAATCTGTCGATCTATTATCTTGCTTCTTTTACAGAAGTCACTATTTTAGACCTTACCTACTCAGTTGTGACTGGTTCCAAATAAACCAAAAATGCTCACCGAATCTGTAATATTATTTAAATTCCTACAGATACACCATAAACCGTAGTTTTTCCCCAAATAAATGGCATCATATCCTGTATTTCGATTGCCACATACAGGTAGACCGAAAGGACGCAGACAGATCACGATGACGGTCAATAAATCTTGCCAGCACAAATTTGCTACTCAAACGGCTGCTCTAGTCAATACATTATCATCATACGTTCAGTATCAGCATTTCACCAATAAAACCCCTCTCATACAGCGACGCCGAGCCATGGTCGGACGACCAAATTGCACGGTCATTAATCAACGCATGTAAACAGTTCACATCCAACAATCCACTGCCAGTAACAAGCCGGCAATTATTACTCATCTATAAATTTTCAACCGCATGCATCACATTTGATTGACGGTTGCACGTACCTTTTAGCATCTTCTGTCATTAAATGCTTGCAACCGCTCATACATTCTCGGTGTGTGTCATCAGCGTGCGAGGGGCATGTAAAAGTTACTTACAAGTTACAATTACATACATTCTCCCTCGCGATTGCCATTAAGTCTGGTGTAAAAAAATCGGCCCGTCGACTCGGACATGTTGTTTTATGTAGCGCTTGCGACGATCGTTCGAGCGTGTCGTTGTTACGCCGCGGAACGTCCACAGTTTATGTCGCTGGGAATTGACGCCGGCCGAAGCAATATTCGTTATTATTGATTTATTTGAGACTATATTCGTTATTATTGATTTATCATCGCGCCACGTTCCTCACTGGGTAGGCGCTGAACACCGAGTACCGGGTATATCTATTCTAGATAGCTGACTTGCTTTTCGACATTAATCCCTCTCTTTTACTATGGTCGCGTTGAACAAGTAACTTTAGTCTAACGAGGTACGATGCGCAGAGTAAAACGGCGATCGAACCGAATAAGATCTATTAAAACAACTGGAACAAACCAAATATTTCGCTTCACTACAAGCTCGTTCGCTTTTCATAAACATACCATCATTCCATACCAGTACCAGCTACACGCGCGTGTGTGTGTGTGTGTGTGTATGTGTGTAACAAAACGGCGCGAAATGACATGTTGCCTTTGATTTTAATGTGGAAACAACGTAATTGTCCCGTTCGCTCCGTCTTGGTCGTTATCTACTTTAATACCCGCCGTATACAACTCGACGTGTTCTCAACGGTAACCTAACTGCGAAAATTGTATACTCAACTAACTGACTCAGTGTATTCTTACAATATTTAACCGAATCATTGATGCAACAATTATTACTGGGCAGAAGGGTTGGCGCTAGTTTTAAACGCTGTGTTTTATGAACTGAGTGGGCTAGGCCTGGCGCAGTCTATACAAGTATGCATAGCGAAACGCCTCGCCGACGGCTGCAGTGGAGGCGATGCGCGCAGCTATACTCCGCGATCCGCAACACTACACCCTACGTGGACATTATAAACCTCATATGAAAGACAATCATTAGTCAAGGCCTTTGTCCAGCAGTAAAGGGACGCAGGCTGACGATGTCATGTTGTAACATGTCGTAACAGAAGTTGTAGTTCTCTGGTAGAATTGAAGAAATTATGTAATTTTAGATATGAATAATGCAAATTATACAATTTATCGGTGAAGATGAGCATTTGCTTCTGGCTTTTACAAATAAATGGCTAATGCTAATGGTTTTTTATAAATAATAAATTAAATAAATACTACAAAAACTTTGATTGTCTCGTCGGTCCCGAGTTCAAATCGCATTATTGTATTTTTCTTAGATTTTGTTTTGGCAACTAGTAGGCTCATTCCCCATCCAACGTATGACGTAAAGGTATCCTGAGAACGTAGTGACACATTCCTCTGCCTACCTCAATGGAGATTACAGGCTTGATGTTACACTGTTACTTTAAAAACACATTAAATTAATTATGAATCTAATATAAATATATTAATAAACATTAATTATTTTATTGCGCATTAATTCGTTCTACATATTATATCGCGGAATTTTTATTCACGCTAGAGACAAAATAAGCATCACAGTGTATCCATATTGATGCTGTATTAATCGTCTCGCGGAGAGCAATTAAGATTTATATGTTAATGGCAAGACAAAGGCCAGTCTAACAACACGCGACTAGTCGGACTTGTATTTTTATAACCATATTAATAATTAATTAATCAGCAATCGAACGTATCTTTATTGGCTTCGTATTATTATTGGCATTCAACGAGATAATATACATAAATTAATTAAAGCATAATTATGTTTCTAAATTATTAAGCGTACGTTGACGTATCCGTGTAGATAAGGATTCAGCTTTTTATGGGAATATACGGCGATTTACAAATTACTAATGACAAGTGAATGATAATGAAATGCATACATTATACATGATAATTAAATGTATATATTAGTGGCACTAGTCATCGATATTTTCGTCGGTCTACCGTTACCTCCACTGAGAATAAGAAATTTTCGGCCATTGCTAGCTAGGCTTGCAGAGTGTGAGATGCAAGAAGCTACTATGTAAAGAAACAATATTAGAATATTTTATTCATTTGACTTTAAATATAATTTATCTACAACATGCCAAGATTAGTAAAATTTAAGACAAAGAGATGCAAGAGTTCCGAATGATCTTAATAAATTGAGAGCATCAAACGCAGTGGGACTCAGGAAATAGAAACATATACGATGAATAAACACGTTCGTTTCCCACGAACAATTGTAATTACAGACACATACGCACATCGGCCAGAAAATGATACGTCGAAACGGTAATAGCATCAGGAGTGTCGTAATATAATTTAACAAGTGCCTCGCGAGTCCAAATTACGGCTGTGATTAGCGGTAATTTAGGCTTTAATTATTTCTAGCTGTATCACAAATTGAGCCTTACTCGGCGCCATTAAAGTAATGGCTCGGGTGGGACGCGAAAACAAACAAAATATTATGTGGAGGTAATTAAAGAAAGGGTTCTATTTGATAATGGGCCGATAATAGCGCAGTGGTTCGGTTTGAAGTAATTTTGTGGAATTATAAGCGTAAGTGGCGTTAGGTACTTTTAGATGGACCCAGACGGCTTATGATCGATCGTTCGGTTAAAAATGGCTTACCAACTATATCTTGCAATCAAAATACCACCTAACTGCTTATCTTGCATTACTGTGTATAAATTATGTTGATGTAAGTATTACAATTTATATCTATGCAAATTTGCATCTATTCACCAAAATTAATATTTACCATTATACATCTGTGGTTTTCTCGGAAAGTTTTGAAAACTTAAAAGCTCGATTTTATTTAATAATAATTTGTGTTAATTTATAACGTCATTTAATCTATACTATTTATATGAATATTTCTTAGCGAAATTATAAAATGATTAACATTCTATCAAACCCACTGAAAAAATTAAATTAATAAAATTCTAAATTCTAAAAACATTAACAAAAGTTTTAACTGACAGAATTAACGTCTAAAATCCTTAAACAAATTTCGAACGATACGCTGGAAAAAAAGGAAAATATAATTAATTCATTACTTCGTTAAGCCATTAAGCACGGGTCGGGGGCCGCGGACAAAGGGAGCGGGTGATACTGAAAATTTCATTCGGCCCCAATTAGATTGTTTCAAAATTCAATTCCGTGACAATTATGCCCGGGTGCCAACCGTATCCGGATACGGGCCGATCCGCAGCCTCCGAGCGAAACGGATGTAGTCAATGAGAGAGAGAGAGAATACGCAACAGGTGGTCCTTTCAAGCAATTAAAAGCGGGTTTTAATTAGTAGGGGAACTTGATTATTAGCGAATCTCTCGTTTGGGGTTTTCCAGTGGAATGTAAACCGCTTGAGCGTCGAGGGTGGGGAGGCAGTTGGCTCATTTATTAGCCATTAATAAGTCAAACGATATTCGAGTTCCTAATGAAGAAAATAATGTAACATTGATATAGGTGAATTATATTTAAATTAATACTAATAAGATTTTTATGCATAGCCATGTTTGGGATTTATAGCCGAGTTTTAACCAGTAATACTTTAATTTGGACCTGGGACCTGGACCTGGGACCTGGGACCGATCTCTTTACAAAACAAACTGTATTTAAGAATATGTCACTTCCTGCATCGTTGAAGTATCTTGACTAACTTTGCACGTGTTACAGGCAAACAAGACTGCCGGTTGTGAGGTCCTGGGTTCAAATCTCAGGTCGCACACTCTTAGATTTTCCCAATTTAGATTTTGAAGCCGTGGCTCAAAATTCGGATTTCGTGTCCGGTGTATGGCATTAGTCTGAGCGCCAAACATGCGAGTGTACTACCTCCTATGCCTGCCTCTTCAAGGATTCTGGTCGTGATGTAACGTCGCTATATAGAGCATCTCGCACTTCCGCAAACGCACCTTCTGTTCCGCAGTGGACCAGCATCAGCATGGCGACTTCGGCCTTAACCTCTTATTACTCTGAGAGAGGACTAGCAGTAGAATGATGGGAGTTGATGATGATGATGACTATAAAATATAGTAATATCATAAAATATTATTGAAAATTTTTAATGCAAAAAAGGGTACACTAAAAGAGCCGTGGTACTGCTCCGACCCCGACATTTATCCGATCGCATAAATGTTGTTAATAATCGTTGTTTTTTTTTGGAAATAATACAAGAAATTCTATACGAAAAGATAAACATACAGCCTTTACGAAGGTAACAACCATTTTACAGGACGGTTGGAGTAATAGAGAAATTTAAGAATGTTATCATTATTAAACGTGAATGACGTGAGCAAATTATTATTTTGAAAGGGACGAAAAGGGATTTCATACTGAAATTACATGTTTAAATATAATGAAGTTACAGACAGACGAGTTTAAGAAAGTTGTGTTCCAGTTTGCAGAAGCGTAGTATTCAACGTGTTAGAACATGAGGTATTCGATCTTCATGCTCAGCTGTAACGACTGACTATCCGTTGACTCGTATTGGTTGCAAGCGTCACTGCCGGTCGGGAGGTCCTGGGTTCAAATACCGAGTCACGTGCCCGGTGCATGAGAATAGGCTCGCCACCTATCTCACGATGGAACGTATACGTAACTGGTGGAACATAAATAAATATATAAATAAAAAATAAAATAAAATTGTGGAGGAAAAGGGGAGATCTCCCGCCAGGCGATGTCGCTGCC